>PVLD010008179.1:0-62869 GCA_004027595.1 Dinomys branickii | reverse complement strand
CCCATCAACAGAGGAATGGATAAGTATTACTCAGCTATAAAGAAAGATAAACTTGAGGCATTTACAGGTAAATGGATGCAACTAGAGACCATATCACAAGTGAAATAAAGCAGACCTGCACGTGCAAACATTGTATTGTCTCCCTCGTGTAAGATACTGAAAGAGTAACTAAAATCCAATAGGTACCTTGAAAGGAAAAGAAACTGCTCAAAAGGAAAGAACAAGTGAGATGAAGGAAAGGAGCAAAGAAACAAGGAAGGGAAAAATATACATACACAAGATAGTTAAGATAGTTTTACTATTAATTTCTATTGGTTTATTGAAAGGAACAGTTAATACTTATTTTTAAATCAATTTTGCATGCCCATGTCTGGTAATCTGAACAACTACTTTGAAGATAACAATTGCAATATAACAACCATAGTTGATTTCCTATCATATTGTTTTGAGATCTGTATTGTTTTTAATGCTTTTTAGAAATTTTTTATTTTCTTTAAAATGATAAAAGAAATGCTCTTGGTAGGTTCCCTTGCCTTTCAAAATATCTTTTAGACAAAAGCAGTAGCTCACAAAACTCAGTATGCGACAGAATCACCTGAAGGGCATATGTGGGTACCATTTGCAGAGTTTCTCATTAGTAAATTGAGATGATGCCTGACTGAGTGTATTTTTTTCCACCACATGGGTCCAGCTGGGCTTCAGTTTCAGTGGGAAGTCTGAGAAAGCATATTTTAAAGGCGTTCTCAGGTGTTGCTGAGGCTCTGAGTCTTGGTCTAGACTTTGAGGATCATTAGGTTATTGACTATGAAGAAGTCCACATCTGCCTTCTGAGTTAAGGCTATAATTATAAACATGACACGTCCTTTACTTTAGAAAGTCACTTCTATGTTTGTCAATGGGAAAAAGTTACAAAACTCTATATTAAAAAGAGAACTAACATTCTTGTTAGTTGCAGGCAAATTACTTTACTTTTTCCATTAAAAGACAAAAATACCTAGAAGAGTTAAAGCAAAAGAGAATTGTGTCAAAAATTTCAAAAGAGACCTGACTTTTAGGCAGCATATGTGAAGTGGTTTAAAAGCACAAGCACATACACACTGTGGCAGTTTTAACCCAATGTAATGCTTGTTCTTAACTGGCTGAACAATAAACAGCAATATACATATAGGCAGTATCGGAATTATAGTGGAGACTTGGTAACCTTTCAAATAGCCAAGGACTATATTGCAATAAGATTTATAGACAGAGCAGATTATTTTTCCTGGTTTAAGGAAATAAAGTGTCATGGGAATTAAATATCAAACAAGTTCTTTTTATGCCTTGCAGTTATTCATGTAAGAATAACACTTTGTAAGAATCAAGCCTTCCTTTACCATTCACTTTTTGACAATGAGGCAAAGGATCGTGGAATAATTTGAAATTAGTGTTTATTTTTAAAAGTAGTTGTCAGGGTATTTCCTGAGGTGAGCACACATGCAATTCAGTTTTGTGCTCTTCCAACACTACTATCGGCAATACTGCAAAATTATTTTTAGTTTCCATATTATGACCTTTTGAATAACGCACCCTCATATGATATTAGAGTCCTCCAGATAAACACAATTGGTATGTATTTGTTATAGTTATTGCAAAGGCTTATTCTCTAGAGGGTACAGGCTGAGAAGTGTCAGGGTCTGCTGTCTACCAGCTGGAGAGCTTGCAAAGCCCAGGGTGTAATTTCAAGCTTCCACTGCTGGAGACCAATGGTGTAGATTCTACTCCCTGCCTTAGCTCCTGGGTAACAAGTGTGCTGATGGGAGATGGTTGACGTCCCAGCTCAACAGTCAGGTGGGAGAGTGGAGAGTCCAAACTTTCTCTGCTTTTTTCTTGTATTGAAGACTTCAGGAGATTGGATGATGTCCGGAGGGTCTTCTCTCATCCTCAGCCTGGCAATCCAAATGCTAATCTCTTCTGAAAACATCACAGATACACCCAGGGAAAACATTCAATTAGGTATCTGGGCATGCTGCAGCTCACTTAAGTTGACACATGTAATGAACATCACACAGAGATTAAAATATTACTTACTAAAACAAGAACACCTACAGATATACTTTGTAAATGTTTCCAGTTGTAGGAATGATATCCTAATGCCTTTGTAGGTAGCTAGGATTATCTAGAAAAATGCACTTTATCCGAGTACCTCATATCCTGAGATTTTTCTGTCTCCTGCATGCATAAAGAGAAGCGTCTTTGTGAGATGTGAGAAAAACTCAGCGAATACTGCCACCCAGTGCCGTCCAAGAGAAAGGCAGGCTCACAGAGCTACAGCGTGTCCCCATCCACCGAGTCTCCAGATCTGCACCATGCAGCTTTTAGTTCTTCGCCAAAGTCAGAATGACCACGAAAAATGCATGTTTTGAATCAGTCCAGGACATCAAGATAACCACAACAGTGCAAAGGAAGATATTCATGAAAGAGGACTTCTAGAACGGCTTCAGAAAGTGGCAAGAACAATGGGATATTTGTGTTTGAAGCAAAGGGGGAGTGTCTTGTGGGAGATTAATGACAAGGTGTCTTTTACTGTAATGCATTAAAAAAATTTCAACCCATCTTTTTTTAATCACATCTCATACATTATAAATTCTGGAAAGAGGCAGCATCGTCATAGGAGGTGAGTTAAAAACTGAAATAGTTAACATCACTTTCTTTAGAAACATTTAAAGTTTATATATAAAATGGTCATGTAGAAATTAAGCCAACAGTGTCTCAACTAAGAATAGTGACAAAGAGACATAGTTTTATTTTTATCATAATAAAATGCTTTTAGATTTATATGATTGTGTCATAACTATGGTTTGGTGTATGCCTTAGATAATTTAGAATGTTGGAAATAATTTCAGGTAGGAGAATTTAACTTATTGTAAAACTATAATATATAGGAGCTGTTATGGTTTGTCCCCTTGAAACCTCATCAGTGGTAGGTGGGGCTTTTTCAGAGGTGGCTGGATCTAGAGTGTGTGTGATTCAGTCATGGTGCAATGCTGGGGTTAGCGTGTGTGGTTATTACACTGATGCACTGATTCGTTTCCTACTGCTCTAATCCTAATAGCCCAGATAGAGTACAAAAGGGGCAGAAAGATGTTGTTAAGGACCCTTGTTGCTTTTGCTGCCTTCTGCCCACGATGAACTGGGACCTCTACAAACTGTGAGTTAACTAAACTTTTCCTCCTCTCACTTTGGGTGTGAGGTATTTTGTCTCAGCAACAAAAAGAGTAACGGAGACATGAGCTAAGTGAAAGCGTTTGTTTCAGATCAAAACATGTACATTTGTTAGCCTAAAAGTCTGCCAAATCACCGGACTAATAAAAAACTGGCAATCTCGTGATTGGCTACTGTGAATTCAGCCTTTTGGAACTTTCTACCTTTCTTTTCAATTTCAGTGCAGATTATTCTGTTGCGTAATTCCCACTATAATTATTTAATTTATAAATGATATATACACCATTATCTCTCAAGAAAGGATTTAAGGAGGCTGAAGTTTACTAGGAAACTATCACAAATGTATAACAAGGTGGATTTCAGCATTCTCTCTATGGTGATTGAAAGGTCACTCTTTCTTGCCTGGGAAAACAGAGCAACATGGCGTCCTCCCACTCTGTCGGCTCACTATAGGGCAGACTAGATGGCCGGTGATCCTAGCTCTTGGGGACATGTACTGGGCTCAGATTCTGATTCTTCTACACACCAGCTTTGCGATATGAGGCAAGCACTAGGTCTCCAGGTGCCCATTCCCGATTTTCTTTCTTTCTTTTTTTTTTTTTTTTGTGGTACTGGGGATCGAACTCAGGACCCTGCGCTTGCTAGGCAAGCGCTTATTCCACTGAGCTATATCTCCAGCCCCTCCCGATTTTCAAATGAAGGTAATATTTATAGTTTGTCTTAGTCAACTTCCTCATCACTGGGACAAATCACTGACACCCATAACTTAAAAGAGAAGAGGTTTGTTTTTGGTTCACACTTCAGTCTGTGATCAGCCGGCTTCCAAGAGACACAGCGAGACGGAGGATCACGATGGAAGAGAAGACGCTTATGTAACGGTGGTGAGAGAGGTGAGTGAAGGGAGGAGCTGGGGAGGGAGATAAATGCGTCCAGGCCACGCCTTGAGTGGCCTGACTCTTCAGACAGACCCATCATCCAACAGCAAGCCAGCTATAGCACCTGCATAATCCAGTCACCTTCCGAAAGCCCCACCTGTACACCCATGAGGCCCTTGGGGGCACCTAGACATGAACTATAACACAGTTATCTTACAGGGCTATGCAGAGGAGTAAGTGACTTTATATGTACTATCTCAGAAGTTACCTTGCAGGTAGTAAGCCGTATTAGAGTCCTAGCCACGTGCCCCTGTTTCACTAAGATGACATCTCCTCAAAGATGCCACACTGAAGCTACTGCCCTAAACTGGTCCCTGAGCCGTGTTACTGTGTTAGTCAGTTTCCCTTCACTGGGAAAACATACTTGACACTGACAGCTTCAAGGAGGGGAGGGTTATTTTAGCTCACGTGTTCAGTGGATTCAGTTCATGGTCAGCTGGCTGCAAGGCAGAGATGACATGGTAGACTGGTCTGGCGGAGGAAGTCTGTCTACTGCATGGTGGCCAGGATGGGGGGAAGAAAGGAGGGTGAGAGGGAGAGAAGCAAAGAGGAGATGAGGGGAGAGAAGAGGAGAGAAGAGAAGAGGCAGAAAAGAGAGAGGAACCCCATGGACAGGAATACACCCTTGTAACTGATGTCTGCAGTGACCTGTCCCCCTGAGCAGGTCCTACCTCTGAACACGAGACTTTTGGATGAAGTTTTAGATCTCAACAATAATATTCTGTCCCTGGTTCCAAAAGGCTCATGTACATATCACTATGTAACATGTATTCCATCCATTTCTTTTTAAAATTGAGTTTATTGGTACATTTTAGGTACACACAATGAGCACATTCATCACAGGGCATTTGTACCTGTGCACGACATATCTTGATTCATTTTTTCCCTGCATTCCCCTATTTTTCTCTTTAACCCCTTTCCTATTTACAAAAGCCCTGTTTCCATTTTTTTCTTTTATCATTTTTTTCTTTACCCTTTCCTCCTTTCACCCTCCCCCTCCCTAGTTCCCCTTCCATTTGAGCATTTTATTTCTATTTTATAATATTATTACATATTTTTGTTTTTATTTACACTTTTGGCTTCTCATAGCAGAGAAACTATGTGGCATTTACACATGTGTGTCCAATGTATTTCATTTAAGAGTATGTTCTGAAGGTACATCCTTTTCGCTAGAAATGTTTCAAGCTTATCCTTCTTTATGGCTGAGTAGTACTCCATCGTATAAAAGAATCACATCTTTATCTAACCATTGGTTAATGTACATTTGAGCTATTTGCAAGATTTAGCTTTTACAAACTGTGTCACTATAAACATGGGTATGGATATTGTCCTGTGGTAGGATGTTTTTAATTTTTTTTAGAAGATATCAAGAAGGAGAATACCTGAGTTCAATGGGACCTCTAGTCATAGTTTTTTGAGAAATCTTCACGCTGATTTCCACAGTGGTTGCACCAGTCTACAGTCCCACCAACAGTGCAGAAAGGTTTCTTTTTCTACAAGTCCCACTAGCGTATGCTATTGGTTGATTTCTTGATACTAGCCATTCTTTCATGAGTGAGATGGACTCTTTGATTTTATTTGCATCTCTTAAATGACAAGTTGAACATTTTTACATATTTTTATTTGCCATTTCTACTTCTGAGAAGTGTCTGTTTATTTCAGATATTCATTTTGGAATGTGACTTTAAATTGGGAGGGGTTATATATTTTAAGTTTTTTTAATGTAAATGGTTGTCCTTTTTTTGAGGAACAACTAGAAAAAAATTTTCCCACTGTGTGTGTTGTCTTTTCACTCTTTTGGTGGTTTCTTTTGCTGTTCAAAAGCCTTTTAATAAGATGTGATCCTGGTCGTTGATTCTTTGTGATAGTTCCTGTGCAATCTGAGTTTTGTTCATAAAGTCTTTGCCTATACCAGTGTCTTCAAGAGTTCTACCTATTCTGTCTTCTAGCAGATTTAGTGTTTCTGTTTTAATATTTAGATCTTTGATCCATTACAATTTTAGTTTAGTGCATGGTGGAAGATATGTGTCTAGTTTTAATGTTCAGCATGTGGTAAGCCAGTTTTTCTAGGAACATTTATTAAAGAGGCTGTATTTCTTTCAGAGGTTTCAGTCCATATTTGACTGGCTCCAAGGAAGAGTGACACATGGCAGAGGGTAATAGTTCATGGTGGTAGAAAACAGAAAAATCCAGAGCAAAATAGAGGAGCAACAGTGATCAAGCCTCTTTCCCTCCCTTATATTGTATACAGGCTACCCACCCTAGAGTGGGTGTAACACTCACACCCATAATCACAGCATTGGACCATGAGTCAATCAAAAACTCTAGAAGCCCACCACATAACTGCATGAGGCTTTTGGGGGGACATGTAGACGTGAATCATAACAGTGGCTGAGTAAGTCTGGAGTTGTTTCTGCATCTTTTAATCTGTTACATTGATCCTCTGGTCTATTTTTTGCCAATACCATGCTGTTTTTATCATAGTAGCTTTGTAGTACAGTTGCAAGCCAGGGACTGCAATACCTCCCTGCCTTGCCTTTGTTGTCCAGAATTGCTTTCACTATTCTAGGCCTCTTCTGATTCCAAATGAATTTTAGGATTGTTTTGTCTAATTCTGTGAAATATGCTGTTGGAAAGTGATTGAGATTGCGTTAAATCTGGGTAACAAGTTTAGGAGTATAGCAATTTTCATTGTATTAGTTTTTCCACCAAGAACATGGGATATCTTTCCTTTTTCTGATATCCTCTTCAATTTCCTTTTTCAGAATACTATAGTTTTCAATGTAGAGGTTTTTTATTTTCTTCATTAGATTGATTCCTAGGTATTTCATTTTTTCCCTGATGCTATAGTGAAAGATGTTTTGCTAATTTCTCTCTCAGTGGGTTTGTTATTCATGGGCAGAAAAGCTATTGATATTTGAGTGTTGACTATGTACCCAGCTACATGCCTGAATTTGGTTATTCAATATATAAGACTTTTGATGGAGTTTTTGGTCTTCTATGTAGAGTATCATGCCATCCACAAATAATGATAATTTAACTTCTTTTCTATCCTTTATTTTTCTTCTTTTTCTTATCTAATGGCTCTGGCTAATGTTTCTAGAACTATATAGAATAACAGTGGTCACAGTGGACATCTTTATCTTATTCCTGATTTTAAGGTGAAAGCTTTCAGTTTTTGTCCATTTAGTATGTTTTGGCTATTGGTTTGTCGTAGATGGCTTTTATCAGATTGAGATAAAGACCATCTATTCCAATTTCCTGTGTGGTATTTTTCATGAATAGGAGTTGGACTTTGTCAAATGCTTTTTCTGTATCTATAGAGATGATCATATGGCTTTTGTTCTTGCCTCTGTTAATATGGTGTATTACACTTTTTGATTTGCATGTGTTGAACCATCCCTGCATCCTTTATACACCACTTGCTCATGGTGTATAAACTTCTTAATGATTTGCTACATTCTGTTTGCCAGTATCTTTTGAAGTATTTTTGTATTTATGTTGATTAGGGAGATTGGCTTGTAGTTCTCTTTCTTTGTTGGATCCTTCTCTGACTTTTGTATCAGGGTAGTGCTTGTTTCCAGGAATGAATTGGGGAGTATTGCCTCTCTTTCAAATTTATTAAAGAATTTCAGGAATAACAGCACTAGATCTTCTCTAAATTTCTTGTAGAATTCAGCTACGAATCTTTCAGGACCTGGGTTTTCTTTGTTGATAGGCCCTTAATTATACCTTCAATTTCATTGGCTGATACTGGTTTATTTAGAATTGTTATGTCCTCTTGATTCAGCTTGGTAATTCATATGTATCTAAGAATCTGTGCATTTTTTTCTACATTTTCCATCTGATTAGAGTACAGAGTCTTGAAGTAGGTATTGACGATCTTTCGGATTTCTGTGCTAACTGTTGTGATCTCACCCTTTTCATTCCTAATTGCAAGGTTTTGAGTCCTTTTCTCTTTCTGACAAGTTTAGTTAGGGGTTTGTCAATTTTATTTAATCTTTCAAAGAACAAACTCTTCGTTTCATTGATTCTTTGTAGTTTTCTTAGTTTCAGTTGTATTAATTTCTGCTCCAATTTTTATAATTTCCTCTCTTATATCAGCTTTGGGGTTGACATGTTCTTCTTTTTTCAGAAGTTTGAGGTTCAATGTTAGATTGTTTATTTGAGCTCATTTTGTTTTCCTGATGTGAGAATTTACTGCTATAAACTTTCCTCTTAGGACTGCTTTCATAGCATCCCATAAGTTCTAGTGTGTTGTGTTGGCATTATCATTTAGTTGTAGAAACTGTCTGATTTCTTCTTTAATTTCATGTTATTTAATTTACAGGTATTTATGAAGTTGTAGTGATTGCTTTTGTCATTGATTTCCAAATTTATTGCAGTCTGGTCTGATAATACGCATGGGATAACTTCAGTCCTTTGCATTTACTTAAGCATATTCTATAAACTAGTATGTGGTCTATTCTGGAGAATGTCCTGTGTGCAACTGAGATGAGTATGATGTAGGATGATCAACCAATTCTAAGAGTCTTGTTCTAGTATTACTCAAAGTTCATGCCTTATCTAAGACTCAAGGTCTTTTTCTCCTGATAGTCACTGTAGATCTGCCTAAAAGCAGCCAGCAGTACTCATGCTACATGCTGTATGTTGAGTTGCCTTGAAATTTCCTCTGCCAAATCCGTCTGCCACCTTTAGATTCAATCTCACACAAAGTCTTAGGACATGACAAAACAGACAAGTTCCTTGGCCAGAATGAAACATATATGGCCTCATGTCCAGTTTCCAATAAAGTCCTCTTTCTGATCTGAAAACTCATAATGCCAACCCTTTACTAGCTACAGGTCTATCAGCATTTTGAGTTCCAACCAGCATTGACCATCAAGCTTTGTTTGTAGCAGTCTAAGGTTTCTTCACTCCACTTCTTCAAACTTCCTTCTGTGAATAAATCCCAAATGCTTCTGACCACATGGTCACAGCAATGACTCATTCACTGTACCAGTTTTCTGTGTTAGTCACTTTTCCTTTGCTGTGACAAATACTATCATCCATAATTTAAGGCTCTCAATTTCAGTGGATTGAGTCCATGGTCAGCTGGATCTAAGGCAGAAATAGGATACAAAATCAATAGAAAATATTTTTGTAGTTAATCAAGGGGACTTGTTAGGTAGGCTTACAAGAGCAGAGGTGGGCAAGCACTCATTGCTGTGAGGGATCAGAGAAAGGAGCATGGGAGTACATCACAGTGGAGGAAAGCTGTTCACTACTTTGTGTCCAAGAAGCAGAGGAGGAAAGAACCGCCAGTGACAAGAAATATATCCTTTCAGGTCATGCCCTAGTTCACTCTCTCCAACCAGGCCTCACATCTGAACAGAAGACTTTTGGAAATATTCTGGATCTGAATCATAACAATTATCATAGGAACCTGTTTCTTCTGAGGCTGTGAGCTTCTGCAGGCTAGGGTCTGTGTGGTCTAATGCTCCATTTCTTGGTGTCTAAAATAGTGCCTCAAATGAAGCTGTTCCTCAGTAACCATCTGTTGGATGAATATATTTAGAGAGACTTTTCTGAAAACATTCTAGGGGAAATGGGTTTAAACAGTAATTATTTGTTTAGTTTTGTAAATTTTTGTTTTCTAATTTTTGGCAGTGAGTGTACATTTTTCTTTGTGCCATAGAAAATCGTTTTATTTCACTTTATGTACTACTGTACACTGGAATTTTGTCAGACCTCTCCATTCGTGAGGCACTGGGAATGTTTGGAGACATTTTTGGTTGATGTAACTGTGACAGAATAGGTCACGCTGCAGTAACAACATTTCAGTGGTTTAATTCAACAAAGTTTTATTTCTTCTTTGCCGTCAAATATGCATCTGAATGTCTCTCTGAGAGTTATTTCTGTGTGAGAACTCAGCAATCCACGCTGAGGAAGGTAGAACATCCAAAATCTGCATAGTTTGGGAGAGATGACCTCACTAGTATGACAGAGAAGAATATGGGAAACTGCTTGTTAACTCTTTAATGCTTTTACCTGGAATTGGCACAAGTGATTGCTGTGAACATTTCATTGACCCAGAAAATCATAGGCCATGCCAAGATTCAGGATCTTAGAGAACTTTAATCCCTTAGTGCTTCATATGAGAAACAGAAATATTCTGGAACATGAACAATATCTATCATAGCTGCTATACTATATCTATTACAGCTGTGTACTCACTGCCAAAAATTAGTTCTATCATAGCTGCCTTTTGTATTTGTTTATCTGTACATATGGTTCCTTGGTGTCTTGGTTACTTTTCTCTCATTGCTGAGACAAAATACCTAATGCCCCAAATTAAGGAAGGGAAGGTTTATTTAGCTCACAGTCTGTGGAGGTTTCAGTCCATACTTGCCTGGCTCCAACGCAGAGTGGCACATGGCAGAGGGCAACAGTTCATGGTGGCAGAAAGCATCTAAAGCAACCAGAGCAAAAGGGAGAAATGGCAGAGAGCAGTCTCTCCTTCACATATGCAAACTACCCACCCCAGGGCGGGTGTAATGCTTATACCCATAATCTCAGCATTGGATCATGGATCCATCATAAACTCTAAAAGCCTACCCCATGACTGCGTGAGGATTTGGGGGGATAGCCGGACACAAACCATTACATTCCACTCCTGGCCCCCCAAAGACTCATGCACATCCCTTTATACAAACAGCAGTTAGGCTATCTGCAAGTGTTGCCAAAGTCCTAACAGTTTCAGTATTGCTGAAAAGTCCAAGTCTCAAGTCTCCTCCAAGATGTAAGGCAAACTCTTAGCTATGAGCCCCTGTATAAATGAAAAGTTAAACACTTCCAACATTCAGTGGCACAAAGTAAACTTTACCACTCTAAAAAGTACAAACAGGGGGATATAGAACATTGGGACCAAAGCAAGTCCAAAATCCAGCAGAGCTAACGTTTATGTCCTGTAGTTCCATGTCAAGCATCTAAAGCAACTTATGGCACATTGTGAGCTCCAAAGGGCTTGTGTGACTCCACTTCTATGGCACTTCCAGAGGTTACAGTACCCATGGCTTCTTTCTTAGGCTTGCTTTGCTCCCTCCTTGTAGCTTTCCTTAGATAATCCACATTCCTGGTGTTTCCAAACTTCTGAGGTCTCCACTGAACCTCTGGCTTCTCACTCACAGCTTCACACATTGTCCTCTTAGCAGCACACTGCCTGGTCTCCTAGGCCTTCAGAAATTGAGGTGGAAGCCTTTTTAACCTCCGAACTCTTGCATTTTGTATCCACTTAAAATTAGCACTGTGTGGATGATGCCAAGGTCTGTTGCCAGCTGGAGCAGTATCCAAACTTTTCTCTCTCTTGGCCATAGGGGTCGAGTGTCCCTGTTATGGTTGATACATTGTGTCAACTTGGGGAGTCTAGAGGTTTGGCTGAGTGACTCAGCAGGAAGCCCAGGTGCTTACTTTGTATACATCCTGAGCCTGTGGAAGAGGAGGGCACGGACCTTGTGTGAGAGCTACCGCCCCCTGGGTGGGGGTAGGCTGTTTACAATGTAAGGGAGAAAAAGAGGCTGCTTGCAGCCATTCCTCCCTTTTGCTCTGGTTGTTTTTGCTGTGTGCTGCTGCCATGAATTGTTGTCTTCTGCCATGTGCCACTCTGCCTCTAAACCAGCCAAGTATGGACTGAAACCTCCACAAACTAAGCTAAATAAACCTTTCCTTCCTTCATTTTGGGCACTGGGTATTTTGTCTCAGCAATTAGAAAGAAGTAACCAAGATAGTCTGAATTGCTGGGCTCTCTGAATCCAATCCTGAGGAGCAAATTCTCTATGCCACTGCCATTCTGGAACCTGGTGCTTCCACCTTTCTGGAACATGGCACTCTATGACTTTCTCCTCAAGGCAAAGTCTTTCACCTTTGCAGTTTTGAGGGTGCAAAGGGTAGAGACTTGCTTCTTGTGTTGCCCTCAGGCCATTCTTCCATTCTCTTGTTCCTTCTCAGCAATGGAGATTTTCTTAGTTCTATCTTTGTAATCCACAGCTTACTTTCTGGCCAAACTCACAACATTTTAAATCATCCTGCCAGGCTTTTTGCTCTTGATTCTCAACATAAATCTGGCTAAAAGCCCCAACAGTAGCCATGCCACTGCCCCAACTTTTGACTACCTTGAAATTTCTTCTGCCAGATTAATCAGTCCACTGCCATCCTTAAACTCCTTATTAGGCAAAGTCTCTGGACACGGGCAAAATGCAGACAAAGTTTCTGCCAAGCTGTAACATACATCGTCTGGGGCTCAACAACCAATGCAGTCCTTCTTCCCAGGAGAAACCTCCCAAACCCGAACCCAGTCTTTTCTGTCAGGATTTCTATCAGCCTACTGGTGTTTTGAGCTCTAACTAGAATCTCCCCTATAGAACAGCCAAAGTCTTTCGAATTCTACTCTTTAAGGTGACATCTCCGAATCTTTCCAACCGATTCCCACAAGCCATTTCCAAAGGCTCTTGAACCACATGGTCAGGTATAGTCACAGTAATGACCCCATTCCTGGTACCAAATTCTGTCTTGGTTACTTTTCTCTCATTGCTGAGACAAATTACCGAATACTCAAAATTAAGGAAGGAAAGGTTTACTTAGCTCACAGTTTGTGGAGGTTTCAGTCCATACTTGGCTGGCTCCAAGGCAGAGTGGCAAGTGGCAGAATGTAACAGTTCATGGTGGCAGAAAACATCAAAAGCAAACAGAGCAAAAGGGAGGAACGCAGGGGAGCAGCCTCTTTCTCTCTCTCCCTTACATAGGCAAACTACCCACCTCAGGGCGGGTATAGCACTCACACCTATAATCTCAGCATTGGATCATGGACCAGTCATAAACTCTAAAAGTCTGCCCCATGACTGCATGAGGATTTGGAGGAACATGCAGACACAAACCATAATATCCAGTATGATTAATATGAAAGGGTATTTGCTATGTGTACATCTGCCATATCTTACACTAAATTATGCTAATCTCACTATGCTCATTCTTTGCATTTCTGAGTTCTATTAATGTCACACATTAATATTTGTAATGTCTTCTAAATGTTGGTGTTTTTCAATAAAAGTCTTTGTGAGATGCTATGGTCTCTGGTTTCTCAAACAGGCGATCATATTGCACAGAGTACTGAATGGTGAAGGAAAAAAATAGTGGTCTTTTCCTTTTATACAACAGTAGATTATTGAAGCATCATTTTTTGTAGTAAAATAAAAATTAAGGCAATTCAGAATAAAAGGGATTAATTTTTAAGGGAATATAAGAGACCTCAGTGAAGTGCTGTGGTCAGACAGGCTGCTTCTACCTATGAGCCAATAGATAGCACTTCCTTTGCTACAAAGTACTTTACTAGAAAAGGTTAAAAAAAAGCACTGCTTGTATACCTAATCTTAATTCCACTTTGATATGGATATTTCTCTCATTCTTATGTTAGTTAGAATTCTCTAGAGGAACAGAATTTATAGAAAATGTGTGTATAATTATGCAAGGGGATTTCTCAGGTAGCTCACAGGATCAGAGGCAGGAGAGTCCACAATAGCCTTCTGCATGCTGCAGAGCTGGGGCTCCGTAGCTGCTCAGCCAAGGAAGATAGAAGCTGAACGATCAGGAATGCAGCACCAGTCTGAAGTGGAAGGCTGGGAAGCTCCCTGGAGAGTTGCTGGTGCGAGCCTGCTTTGCAAGGCTAAAGAAACGATGCTGGGAGAACAATGTGCAGAAAGGACCCACTCAGGCAGGACTGGAGTTCTTCAAAATGGGACTCTTCCTTTTACCTTTCTTATTCCATTTGGGTTGAAAGCCTATTAGCTGGTACCGCCCACAACCGGGGCGCATCTTTCTCCTTCATTCTGCTGGTCTCCCTGTCAAACATCCACAGCACACGCAGGACTGTGCTTTAGAAATCGATGCCTTTCTTATCCCACTCAAGCTGACATATCACAAATAGCAGACACAGTTGTCGTCATTTCATGGAAATGATCATATTATCATGTTTTGAAAAGTGATGCTTTTCCAATAACTTCTTATTATATCCATCTTGAAAATGTAGCTTTCTTTAAAAAAAAAGCAACAACCACTGTTGAGACCATGTCACCTTGTCTGTAGATCAGTTTTGATTGTACTATGTTTTATGCTAATTTGTGTCTGTGTGTTAATATGTTTTTGTGCTTTTATTTTTCTAAAAAAAAAATTCAAAATTTCTGTTCTGTGTCTTAGCAGCTTAACAAGAGAAACTGGATAATACAATTGATCATCCATATTCTAGATCAGTATATGGTACTGAGACGGTGGAGAATATACCCACTCATCCTTATTTTATGATGTGGTTTCACTTATAGTTCCTATTACCTATAGTTCTCAATCTATTCATCCATTTATTCCTTCATCAGACAGCTGCTCGGGCGTCTGCTGTACGTGACTGACATTATGCTTGTTTCTGGGTATAAGGCAAAGATGAAAAAGTTCCTTTCTTGAAGGACCTCACCCCTAGTAGTTGATACCTATAGAGGTGGTGAAATCTCTCACTGACACATAATATATATAAATATATATTTGGTACTGAGATTGACTCATCAAGACACCAAACAGCGAGTGAGGGACAGCAGAGCATAGTGTTTAGGAGAAGCATCTTGGCAGTCAGACTGTGAGGCCTCACGAATGTTCTTCAGTTGGGCAATACCCTAGTTTTCCTCATCTGTGAAATTTGTTTGATGAAAATTTTACTTACGCTGTTGCATTCTCAGGAGGGTCATATGACACAGAACATATGAAGTGTTGCATAAGTGTGGGCTCCTGCCCTTATTCGTCGCTTTTTTCCCTCATTCTTTACAACCACCTCAAATACACATCGCTTTTCTCATTTCTCCTTTCGTTCCCTCAGACAAAGTACAACGACTATTGTAGGTGTGATATTTTGATATAAGACCTTTATACTTTGCCTTGTGCCATGTTCCTGACTCTGAATTTCTAAAGCCCTTGGAATTTACTGGGTGATAGGAGAGACCTTGTTTTTTTTTTTTTTTTCAGTGAGGTGACTTTTGGTGCACCACTAGATAGTTTCAGGATGGAAGCCAGTCACCAACAGGACTAAACCGTGATCAGAGGTTTGGAGCCTGCTTCTCCACCCCCACATCCTCTAGGGAGTGGTGGTAGGTTGGACCTTGATCATCCCTGTATGATAAAAGTTTTACAGCACTTCTCAGAGATGAAGTTTGGAGTGCTCCTGAATTGGTGAAGTTAGTCAAAAAATTTCTTTGAGCTCCTGTTTTCTGCCTAACGATGTTCCTCACAAGGGACATAATTGTCATGAGTCTCCTCCTTGGGAATCACATCAACAGGGGCGACTAACTCAGATCCCAGGAGTGTAGGTTGACATCCCCAGCCCACTCGGACTGTCACCTGTTCATGGGGGGGATATCCTGAGACAACCCTCTAAGTACTTTTTATTTGCCTAAGAAGAAAACCTTTATTTTCCACACATTTTTCTCCCCTCATGCCTGCATAACTTGTATTCTCATGCCCTGGAAGCCCCAACCCCTGTTTCTTTCAGTAGTTCTGGATGCTATAGAGGCTTCAATCCTCTGACTTTTCTTTATAGATCATATTTTGTGGACCTGCTATGTGTTTGTAATTAAACATGATGTTTCTCCTATTGATTGGTCTTAATTCATGGCTTAGCCAAGGAATGTGGATGGGTAATGAGCAGCCACTTTTCTTGCCTCTACCATTTATTGCTGGTTTTCAGAAGTTCCAGAGGCCTGGACTTGCTGGCAGCTGGCATCTGAGGTGGAGGCAATCTGTGGCACTGTGTCCTTCGTCTACGGAACTTGGTGGTAGCTCCACATAATCCTGTCAGGATTCAATTGAACCGAGAGACACTCAGGTCAGACAGTTTGGATAATTTCTGAGAATGGAAACCTCACTCCCCTCCCATGGCTGGCGGTCAGAATTATTGCGAAAGTACAGAGAATAAAAGTTTCATTTTTCATAAACAGTAATTTTCTAGAAAGTCAGTTAAAATAGTGCCTTGAAAAAATAGAAGGAAGAAAAATCCCAAAGGGAGGAAAAAACAGGCAAAATGCAGAGGTTTTATGTAAGGTTTTCTTTCTCTTGTTATTTGGTAATCATAGGAAAAAGCCTTTGAAAATCACATTCTTCCGGGGACTTAATTGGGTGAGACATTTGATCCAAGAACAAGACAACACCAATCAGAGGCTGCACTTTGCAGGTGCCTCCTCCACTTTCCTATGCCCTGAAACCCTGAGAGGTCTCCTGCCGGCCTCCATTACCAGTCTTTTGTTCTGTTCCGAGCCGGCATTCATCCAGGGTGGCCAGAGCTGTCAACAACCTGTGGGGCTGACTTCGCAGTACAGCAGCAAGTGCCTGCTGCTTGATAATTTTATGCTGCCTTTGTGAAAGGGCCTCACCAGAGTGATTTAACTTTGCAGAGGCAGAGGTGTCGAAGGAACTCAGTGGAGACCCATTCTTTGGTAATATTTGCATTTTATAGGAAGCATACCTATAAATTTCCCATCCTATAGTAATACGGCTTTAATCTTAATGAGTGCCATTTTGGCAGTTTCTTCAGAGAGTGAAATTAACATTCACATGAACAGGAAATGTTAAAGTGTTATTAGTCTCCTGAGGGTTTTGCTTCTGGCTCTGTGGTTTCAGAGATTTCATCATGCTTTAGGAGTAGCAAAATACCACCATTTCTGCTTATTAGAGTGGAACTCCCCAAGGTTTCACCTGTGTATTTCAGGGGAGGGTTTAATTTTTCAAAACAACAAAAAAAGTTTTCCTGGGCCCTGAATATAACCTATATCAAAAATCAATGCATGTGTAATAAGACAAATTGTTACTGATCATTATAATGACTTAAAAAATCAATTGAAAAGCCAGCAAAAATGTGTCATGAGTGCTGTTATAAAGTGTTCTTGTGATTACTAACAGATTTCTTAAGTAAGTAATTAATGGACCATTAATATGATTCTCTGCAATTTAAAAATTCCATTCATGCACTGATTGATTTACTCCATGTCTAAGTCTATGAAGAATTTTAGGTGATAAGCTCAATTTTTTAAAATTTTATTTTTAGGACAAAAGAACCCAGAATAAGACAGAAACAATACAGAAAATACCAAGTTATAGAGAAGATAATAGGGAATTGGCCCTGCATGCTGTATAACATAATGTTATCTTCGTATTTGTTGTAACAAAATCAGTAAAGGAAATACTGAATTACAGAGGAGACAGTAGGGAACCATCACTGGATGCTGTATTACCTAGTGCTGTCTTTGCATTTGTTAACACAAAAACAATAAGAGAAATACCAAATTACAGAGAAAATAGTAGGGGGTTACCACTGGATTTTGTATTACACAATGTTATCTTCGTCTTTATTACTCAGTTATATAGATGATGGCTCGTTCAATTAATCAATTTTCTCCACTTCACCTCCGTTGTTCCACCACCCTGTCAGTGGTCTTCTCACTGGTAATGACTGCACTTTTGGTTTATTTACTCCCTCATGCTCTTACTTTGGGCAGAGACTTGTCTGCTTCTAAATATGCTGTATAACACGTGGGTGTACACAAATTGCTATGGCAGGAGGTGGAGAAGCACCCTTTGGCAAGCCCTCATAGCCGTCAGGTGTCTGGTTGGGTAGGCGGGGCTACACAGTGAACCACCAGGCTCTGTCAGTGCGTCTGCGTCTACAAGTTCAGGTGAGTCTTCAGAGCAGTCCCTGGGTGGGGCGGAGCTCCTGGCACACCCTGGGGGCCTGGGTGGAGCACCTGTCACATCCCAGGGGCCAGGCGGAGCTCTGGGAATGGGGGGAGTGCCTGGCACTGCACAGGGGTGGGGGGTAGAGGGGTGGAGCTCCAGGGGCAGGGCGGAGTGCCTGGCATGCCTGGGGCCGAGCTCCGGTGTGGGCCTGAGAGCCTGACATGCCCCAGGTGCAGGGAGGAGCTCAAGGGTCGAAGCAGAGCACCTGGCACGCTGCAAGGGGGGGGGTCTGGCAGAGTAAAATTTATTTAGTTATTTGTTTCTTTCTAATGAATTGACCATTACATTTCTAAAGTTCTGAAATGGTCAACAGACCATAGAGAGATACCACTTTAGGCTCCTGCTTGAAACCAACAGCTTCAGAAAACTGCTGGCCTTGATTCAGGGCCAAGATAAGCTCAGTTTTGTGTTGATTTTCCACTATCGTTTTTGTTTTTGGTTAAAAGAATGCCTAGGTAAGAATTTGAATTTATAGTTATCTATGGTAACCAGGGCTTTGAGGTTGCTGTTTAATTTCTTGCTTTTATTGCCTGTCTTTTAAATGCAGAGCCTTTCTTTCTGTAGGTCACGAGCACTTTGCCTTAATAGAGAATATTATTAGGATAATAGTCTATGTTTTGGTTCTATGATAATTCTTACAAGGAGAGCAAAACTTTTAACTTTTGACTTACACACACAGGCACACTTACTTGCTTTTAACATACAAAATTCAATTGATTGACTCTGGGTTTTTATTTGGCATTTGAAATTACAGCATGATATCCTGTCCTAACAAAAATAGCCAGTTTAGGGAGATTGGGTAATGGGCACCAAAACCCAGAAGGAGTAAGTTGTAATGTTTTGCAGCACAATGAGTGACTATTGCTCATAATAACTTGTTATATAGGTTGTAAAGATCTTGAAGCATGGAGCTTGACGATCCCAAACATAATGAAATGATAATGAGAGGGAAAGGCTAATTACTCTGATTTGATCAGTGTGTGCTATAGACACAGGTTGAAGCAACACACTGCACCCCGTTATTATGTGTAATTCATCCATAATAATCAGAACTTCCCCAACAAATAACAAAAGCAAAAATAAAGTTAGGCAAAAGAGAATACTTATTGAGGGCCTTATTCCATCATGCTCTTATCTTTTCATGTCCTTCAGGGTTTGTGCAAGGTCAGTACTGTTATTTCTATGCAGATGATAAGGTTCTCAAAGATCGCAGATGCTAAGGCACTTGATCAGTGCCATGCAGTTTTAAGTGGCAAAGCAGGGGCTTCACTGGGCCATTATTAGCTCTGAAGGTGCTGCTCTACTGTGCAAGTCGGGATCTTTTGCTCTGTACCTAGCAGAGGGTGGAGATTCAGAAGTCTGGGGCCCAGCACTATGATAGGACTGAAGTGGGTCTGTAGTTTAAGGCAATTCCCAGGTGATTTCTCTTTGAAGTTTCAGGCTGGAAGCATGATTCTTAAAAAATAGTTTCAGTATATTTAACAATATAAGACACTGAAAAAATTCCATGTGAGATGATTTTGGTCTCTGAGCTTTTGTGCTTGTTACTTAATTACAAGTTATAATTGTATTTTATTATCTGTCAGCTATTCTGTTTTCACATCCAGCTCTGAGCTTGTCTAACAAGGGTTATATGCTGTTCTGGCAGCCGTGACATTTGTTAGCGATCTGTTTTGGTGGTACTGTTGTTAGTTTAAATGGCCTTGTGATTATAAAACAAGAAAAATTGATTCTGTCCCAACTGCTTGATCTCTCCCTGCATTCAGGTGATCACATTCTCCTCCACACTTAGCTTGCTTACTTCTTAAAAAATGCAACGCTGTCCTTGTTTATACCTTCAGAGCATTAGAAATGACTTCCAGTTGTAAAACCCACTTGAAACAGGCAAGGTAAAAAGAGAAATTATGGAAACAAGTTTAAGAAGGTAAAACATATGATGCATATGAGATAAATGAGTTGCTGCAGTTTATCTTTTGGGCAGGGATGTCAAGTGGAAATGTCAGAGGCTGCTGAGTTTTCAAAGTAGGATGAGTAGAATCATTCATGTTCATCTGGAGGCAAAAATGTTTTCCTGCTACTGAATACTAAGGAGACTACATTAGGCATGTCTCTGCCTGAGAGTTCATAGGGCACTGTGTCATACCATTTTTTTTTTTTGCAAAAGACGAAATGATTAAGTATGTATACCTTCAGTATGTATGCCCATTAAATATGTATTGAGTATGCTAGCCTTCAGTAAGTAAATCATAAGGTCATTACTTTGAATTTAGAGTCTGAGAAACAGTTTAGGGCAGAATGAAAATATGATGGAATATATTGTCTCTTGATTAACCAACTAAACACAGTGATAAGCATTTGAGAGCCTTTTCTAAAGGTTTAATTTAATAGGTCCTTCACACCGATACTCCACACAGTCAGAGAAACTTCTCTAGTAACATACTGTAGAAATGGTCCCTGAAAGGAAAGCCTTGGTCCCTTACACAGAGCCTCACTCTCTATTTAGGTATGTCTGATGAGCCTTTTTAGTAAATGCTAGGTCTTGGTAAATTTGAATTTTCAGCTTAAGTACAGACAGTAATGTCCTCTTTTGGCTCAAGAAAACTTCAAATCCCATGCCTGTTGGGTAGGAAATGTTCTCACCCCAGTGCAAAGCACTTTTATCCTTAGTGGGAACTCTCACTGCTGCCAATCGCTTTTAATTAAGTAATGGGAGAAACCATTATTTCGAGCTAATATAGGTTGGTCATCAACCCTGTGGGTAAAAGGAGAAGTTAATGTCTCTAATACCTCTCCTAGAATTGGTAAGGATGACTATTAAAGACAATGGTTAAATACAAGTACATATGTGTACAAGATACATACACTCTGGCTGAAAGCAGATTTCATCTTATTTTATTTTTTCACAGAAGATCAAAAGATCAACAACTGTCTTGGTTACTTTTCTCTCCTTGCTGAGACAAAATACTTAATGCCCAAAATTAAGGAAGCAAAGGTTTATTTAGCTCACAGTCTGTGGAGGTTTCAGTCCGCTGACTCCAAGGCAGGGTGGCACATGGCAGAGGGCAAAAGTTCATGGTGGCAGAAAGCATCAAAAGAAACCAGAGCAAAAGAGAGGAGTGGTGGCAAAAGCCTCTTTCTCTCCCTTACATATGCAAACTATCTGCCCCAGGGTGGGTGTAGCACTCACATCTGTAATCCCAGCATTGGATCATGGATCAGTCATAAACTCTAGAAGCCTGTCCCATGGCTGCATGAGGCTTTGGGGGGCCATACAGACACAAACCATAACAACAAACCAGTACCAATTCTAACTATAAGTCTCAAAAAGGGAACAAGCTGCCCTCTGTCCTTGTGTTTCTACTTCAGCTTCTGTCTCTTTTGCTCTTTGCCTTTTTGGAGAACACAGTGTGTGGTGCTGCTGCCATCTTTTTTGGATGAGGGCAAAGAGCAAGACCCTATTGTAACCACATTCCATACCAGTCTGAGAGGAAGGAAAACCAAACTCCTGGAAATTTCTTGGTGTGTTTGGTGGAATCTAATGAAATTTGTTTCCTTGAGCAGGAAGCCAACTTTTGTTCTCTTTCTTCTGCCGGCATAGCTGCACGATAATGTGTGTCCCAGCCGTTTTCTTTTCTCTTCTTTTTTTCTGAATCATCCCAATATGAGAAAAATTTTGTAGGAGAGTCTATCTGTCATCATCTTGAAGATCCTTCTCCTCAGAGCTGGGGACATAGCTCAGTGGCACAGCATCTGCTTAGCAAGTGTGAGGTCCTAAGTTTGAGTCCCAGGACCAATCAATCAATCAATCAATCAATCAGAGATTTGGCTCCACAAATCCTTTCTGCTTACCTTTATCTTGTTTGTCACTATGTGAATTTTGTTTCCTTATGACAGTGGAAAAATTCCTCCAAATCATTTACCACTTGTGGGAAACTCTGCCAAACAGGATTCGTATTCTTCACATGTTGTTTGATCAAACACCTTCCAAGCTATCATTCACCTTTCTTTCTCAATTTGGATGTTTTTTTCTCCTTTTTGCTTTTACTTCTTCCCCTTTCAATGACCAACATACAGTCTAGGTCTACTGTCTCTCCTTGTCGTGACTGACTGCCATCCTTTATTGTACTGAAAGCCATTTCATACCAAGGAATATCGGCTCCTGGATCTACATGCCACTGGATATTTTCACAAGATGCATCTTGGTTGTTGTTAGACTGCATTTTAGCAATTCTGAAGAGCGGATGCAGGTTCACCTTCTCCATAGACTGACCAGATTTGTTCTTTTATTGGCTCGTGAGAACCAGCATCCTTCATATCATCAAAGAGATTCTCTGTCTCCAAACTTTTATGTGGATGTGGAGGAATTTTGCAGATGAGATTTTCTTCTTTTATTGGTAATGGTATTTTATTGTCTGGATAGGATTTATGCCAACACTAGCGGGTGCAATCTGGCAAACAGAAGTCCTGGAAGAATGTTTGGGTACCATGTAGCTCCCCTCCAAGGCTTTACAGCTTGAGAAAAAGCCCTTCAGAATGGGCTTAAAATCTTCATAAAGAGTTACTTGCTTAAATGTGCTTTTAGATGTTTCCTCTCCTTTGCTGTTCTCTTGACACTGAATAGCTGAAAAATGATCAGACAGATCTGGAGGCTCATCCATAGCATGGTCCCCACTCATGGACACCTGACTATCCAGTTCAAATCCTCCCCCAAATCATAAACTCCATTGTTACTGATTTAATTTGTACTACCAGTTTATCTTACTTCATTGAAAGAACGAGTCTGTTAATATCTGTTTCCTTTTTGTAAGAATATTTTTGGTTTATGTCTTATACTCCGAGTAACTACTTTGAGCATAAAAATACAGAGTGTAATAACTGCTCTTATTCTCTATTTGATTAGGAAATGTTGGTTTATTTTTTCACAAAGTAAAGAAAGAGGCTTAGGGGAAGCTTAACTCCTGTTCACTCTCTTCCTCAGTTTTCTTCATTTTGGATGTTCTGCCTCCCATGATTTCAGGGGCAGCATATGCTCCTCAGTAACACCATCTTCAGTGTGATCAGTACTCTCTGGTCCATGCACCATTCATTTATAGTGTTAGGAATCTGCTTACCAGAAGGTGACTGGCTACTGACTTTGTTCACTTCAGACCCAAGACTACTATGTTGGAATGGGGCACTATCTTTAGATTTTGATCTAGTTTTCTCTGGTCCAGAAATAGAAGTGCTGCTAAAAGGGTGGTGTTTTCAGATGGCTATGTTTCCCAGAGTCTAAGAGAGAAGGGCTGTATCCAAGCACAAGCTACTTTTCACATTAGAGGTAGCTCCTAATACACACAATGACACTCAAATAGTCAATTCATTTTGAGGAGCAATCTTTGAAGTAGGACCTGAAAGTCTCAAACTGTCTTCAATATTTCCCTTGGGTTCCTCAAAGGCTGTTTCCTATGATCTCATCCAGGCAGCGGGAGAGATCCTCAGCAAGGGGACTTACGGGACCTTGAGATTCAGATCCTTTTGAACATCAAATCTCAGCATTTTGGCAGCAACTCTAGCTCAATTAGAAGATGGCACATCAGGGATGCCACTACTTGTCCCATGTGTGTTAGCCACTGTTTGAACTCCGCTTTGATCATAAGTGTCAGCTACTAGAATTTCCTTTTCATTATGTTGTGACTGGGAGGAAGCCCTGGAAGTTTTTAAAAATTCATTTGTACACACAAGATGTTCCAATTTAGTATTTGTTTTTTTTTCTACATATTGGACACAGATTCTCCTTTCTTTGTAGCTGGTTAATGCCGGAAATTGAAAAGGCTGTTACTGGTGAATCTGGACTAACGTTTTCATTATAGTTGAGCTCAGGGGCTTGATGCTGTGGGTTATTCTCAGTTTCCTGCTGCAGTTGTTCAGAAAGATTTTGCTTTCCCTCTGAAGAGTATTCTGTTCATTCATAAGCCCTGTAGTAAGTTTTAGGCTTTGCGGTGAGATGTATTCTAATTCTTGCTGGTTTTTCTGCATAGTTCTTCAGTTACTGCACAGTGATCACAGCATCCTGCTTGTAACTTTAATGGTTTCCTGAAGGGCTTCCTGTTGCTCTCTCATCTGTTGATTTTTGGTAAAGAATCCTTCCAGGACTTGCACACCTAAAATTTGTTCTGTTTTTCATTTTGGTTACCTTTATTTCTAAGCCTTGCACTTTTTCATGGTACTCTCAGTCTTTTCCAAGGTCCCTAACAGTAATTAGATGTCTGCAGAGCTAGGGTGTCCACAACCACTTCAGGAGAAGTTCACCTTCTTAATTAGGCTCCACACCTTGGTTCATATTTTCAGCTTTGCTGCTCCATCATATACACAGGAAGGTGTCTTTTCAGTGCTGAAATGCAGCTTCCAGGGCTGCTGTGAGTTCTCTGGAGCCCCACGGGGAAGTGGACCTTCCCGGGGTTGTGAAAGGGTTGTTGCTTATCCTCCTCCTTTGCCCCTTTGCCACCCCAGACGGCCAAACCCTGGTGAGGCGGCCTGCATTTCCCCGGGAGAGGAAGGATATGGCTGGGCTGGGAGGCTGTGGACCCACCTTCCCCCTGAAGGCAGACTGTAAAAATGAAAAACCCAGTCAACCATGTTTAAGGTCATGCAACTGTAAACAATACCGAAATCCATGTTTGTTCCGCCTTCTTTGCTAGACAGTGGAATGATTATTGAATAAAGCATAGTTTCAAGTCTCACAGTGTTTGCAGACTTGTAAGGGAATAAACCCTTAAATATTATTTTAGCAGAAATAATGTTTTATACATATTTATTATGAATCAGGAACACAGCCTTAAGAACTCAGTTGATGTTTTACCCAAGACTCACTTGGAAATCCTGCTAAAACTGCAGAAGAACAATTCATGTGAATAATAAAATCTCCATTTTAAATAAAACCCGCAGGCGTTTCAGATCCAGAAGTCTCTGGCAGACACTTTGCAAAACGATGGATGAGAACTGTAACTGTCTATTTAATGGATTGACTGGTCATTTTGGCTGCGTGGAAACCCAGTCAAAGCGCAATCGCTAAGGTCATCTGTGAAGATGGATTTTAATAATCACCTTACAATTTTACTTGCAGGGAGTTATCTATGTTAATGTCCAGGCATGAAATGTAATGATCTGTTTTATTATTGTTAATTTATGCTCAAGCTTCCTTTTGCTCTCTTTTTAACCAACAGAACAATTATACAGGCTATTTGCCTGAGGGAGATGCCGTAATAGGACTAATTAAATATTTAATATTTTAAAGGACTTAAACAACCTTGTAAGTAATATGTTGAGAGGAGATAAAATCATGATGATCTCTTTAGTAGGAGGAATGTTAAGGAGGCACTGGGAGCAAGCATCTTTTAATGACCATGTCCTGGGTCTGTCGGGAGGCAAGGATCACATTTCAGTTAATGGCTTTGCGAACCAATGGCAGTTCTTCCACTCCCTGGTTTCAAGGCCTAGAGCAAGTTTCTTAATCTTGATTAATCTCATTTTTCTCTCTTCTTAAGTGGGGATGAGAATACTACTTACCTTTTGGATTGTTGTGATAGCATGTAAATGTCCAATAAAGGATAGTGGTTTTTAATAATATAAATCTGTTCAGATGTTACTGAACTTGAAACTTGCAAATTCGCCTTTATGAACCAGAAGTACATGTAGGATTTTGCAGATGGATAGGTGACGTTCGGTGTAATTCAGTGAGAAAGAAGAGGAATGGGAGGAACGAAGGATGAAGGAGTGCATGATGCTTAACTTTAGGCATCCATTTGACTGGAATAAGACTAGAGATCTGGTGAAGCATTCTTTTGAGGTGTAGACACCTGAGCGTGTTTCCAGAGGAGACTGGGGTTTTGAGTGTGAGAGGACTAAGTTTGTTAAACCTACCTGCAGTGTGGACACCATCCTCTCAGCTGTGGGCCCAGACAGAACATAACGGTGGGGAGGTGAACTCATCTCTCTGTCTCTGTCTCTGGAACTAAGGTATGCTCTTCTGCTCTTGGATGTCAGAACTCTAGGCTCTCTGGTCTTTGAACTAGGTTCCAGCTTCCATACCAGATTTTTAAGCCTTCGTACTTGGTCTACAAACTGGGACTCGGTGACAGAATGCGTGCTTAAGACAAATAAGGGCCTGGTTCAATCCTGAGCACACCCTGCACCCAAAGAACTGCACTTGCTTTGAGCATCCCTGGGTCTCTGGCTTGCTGACGGCCCATTGTGGATTTTTAAAGCCAATTCCCCTAGTAAAACTTCTCTCATTTATCAGTTTATCTATCTATATCTTATTAGTTCTGTTTCTCTGGAGAACTCTGAAGAACACAGAGTAGGATAAAATGCTTCTTCAGTTTAATCCCAAGAAAGGTTAAAAGCAGCAAGCACCCCTGTGCAGATGACGCAGCCTCCCCACTGAAATATGTAGTTGATAAGAGATGCTTAGCTAATGTGCAAAATCATAGAACTATCCAATGCCATAGTTTAGAGATCATATAGAAAATGCCTTTGTTTTCTTAGTCCAGGATTAGTAGCTAAACTTGGATTAGCAGAAAATTTTAATCATGATTTAAAAAAAATAGGGTTCTATTTTTCAAAGTTTATCTGGAAACAGGAACTAGATTAATAAAGTTTTAAAATGTCCCCTTGGAAATAAAATCTGAATAAACACATAAATATTTTTGAAACTGTGTCCTCCTACTTACCAGATAGTATTTGTGTTAAACATATTTTATAAATATTTTTCTGACAGGAAGTCTAAGTGTAAAATTTGCTCACTTGTTTTTAAAAAGAATAGTATGAATTATAAGTGTGCACCTGTGCCTGTGAGTGTGTGCATGTGTGCATACGTGTGTGAGGCAAATGAGTCTACCAACCTCATAATTTGGTATTCTATAGGCAAAGTGACAAAAGGAACAGTGCTCCGATAAATATTTATGATGGCCACTCTGTGCGAGGATGTTCTTTAGAAGAAAGAATGGCATTTACATCTTTGTGTCTATACATCTTTGTTGCTCCTTTAATGCTCCACTGGTAAGTGATCTTAATTCCTAAACATTTATTAGCTATATATTAGTTTTGTAAGAAGTTACTGAATGAAAACAAGGGTGAAGTTTCCATTTCGTTTTGCCCAGTAGAGGTATGGTTCCTTCTTATTATTTGTGGGTGTCACTTTTACCAATCTCTTTCTTGAGACATTTATTGGTAACTCCCAAATGAATAGCAGTGGTACTTCTGCTGTCACTCCTAGAATGATTATGTCCCTTTTAAAGCACCTTTAAAAGTACAATAAGGCATAAGAAAGTCCTTGGATTTTCATGGTATCATATGTAGACAACTGCGGCTTCATTTTTTTATTAATGAAACTATTTGTTCTTTGATAGTAAACATTCCTTGAAAGTGATCTAGATGCTTTTGCTAAATAGATGTACAATAGTTTGTGACGGGCCTTCATCACAAATAAACTAGATATACCAACAAATCTGAGCTTTCAAATAACTTCTAAGGGATTACTTTTTTCCTCCAAAGCTTTATACTAGGGTAATATTTTAAAAATTATTTTTGGGAGCAACCAGAGCAGTAGTTCTATGAAAAAAATTAATCAACCCAAACCAAGCAAACTCTCGATTGAAGCTAACATAGCAAAACAAGATTCTGTAGTTACTTGGCAGTGACAAGTATTAGCCTGCATGGATGGAGTCAAGCTTTTCATTTTTGATATTAAGACAAGTTATTACCAATTGTATAAACCACTGTGGTTTGAATAAGTGTCTTTCAGATGTCCATGTATTAAGGGCTTTGTTCTCCTGGTGGCACTATCAGGACATGGGGGAACCTGTAGGAGGTCCTTAAAGCTTTGATGGTGTGGAGGTGATTTGGTAACCCTACCCATTCGGGCTTCTTTGTCTTCTGATTAATGAGGTGAGCAGCGTTTCTCTACCATGCTCTCTTGCCACTATGTACAGCGTCACCAAAGCCACAAGACCACTCAGATATGGACTTAAAACTTGAGAACCCTGAACCAAAATAAATCTTTTCTCTACTAAGATAATAATCTCAGGTGTTTCATTATAGTACCATGAATCCGACTAACACCAAAATTATGCTATATACATTGTATAATTGAAGAAATGACAAGTATAAAATATTTAACCTTCAAAACAGAACTATTTTACTATATTCTCCTTCTAAAATTAGACTGGGAAGTGCATCAAAGGGTAAAAGAGGTGAAATTAATTTCTCAAGAACAAAAATCTAGTATATAGTGGGGCAGAGTTTTTAATGTCTTAATATCTAAGCTTGCAACTCTTCTTCTTAGTTGTACGCTAAGAAAGTAGAATTGATATTTTACTTCTTAGATGTTGATCATCTGGTTGTTTTGTACAGACTTTTGTTATTATTCATGTATGTATAAATATTATAAAATTTTGTAAATTACCCTGTACTTCTTTCGTGGTTTGTTCTTCATAACCTTTATTTAAATACCAAAATAATATACTCTTATATTCCTTAATTTATTTGAACACAAACACATATACAATTGACTGTGAGGATAATATTCTTTCTATGGGATCTTGCATGAGCTTTGCTTTCGTATAAGTTCATTAAACACAAAGGAAAGAATCATCAAATTCACAAGGGCCTCAGCATTGTAGAATTGCCCTCAGGATCGGTGGTTTGACTCTCTCAACATCTGTTCCATTGGTTTGTTGGGTACCTTCTTGTGTGAAGATGCTGGAAGGTTGAGGACTTCATGTCCCAGCACTCTGACAGCTAATGCTCCCCTTGTGTTCTGGCACTCAGGAACACCTCAGAGAACATGTGCTTGGAAACATGATATGATTTGCTAATCACATGGGTTGAGTTGTGGTGGTCACAGCTATGGTGACAACTCTGTGTGTTCTGGACTGAGTATTGTGGTGAGATCCTGGGCACAGGTTCTTGATTACAGCAGTGGTAAAACATCCCTTGGTTGAGTAATTCTGTATCTGTATTTTGGTGCTTAGGCCCTTTCAACAATTCTGAAATCTGATTGCCAGCATTAATCCATTCCTAGAAACAATGGTGCTAGAATGATTTCTATCATCTGCAGTTAAGTGCTCAATGGTATGACTCTTTCTGTATCTGAGTTTTAGAGTATTTTTCCATATTTATAAATCATAAGATTCAGGCTAATTTTTAGTGAGTTATTTGATCAAATAGGAATCATGCTCCAAATGAGCAGAAATTTCTCTTTCTGTTTTGGTCTACTCAAGTTGGGAACAACTGCCCTTATGAGGCAGGAAACTTAACATGAACAAAAATCCACAATATCAAAGGTTCTGGAATTTAGTCTTATAAATATCTTTTCTTTTCCTATTCCTTTATTTTAACCTGTTACTTGTGTTTATGAGACTGTTTATAAAAGCTTGGCATTGTGGTTGGGGATAAATTAATTTCATAAGACTCGCTATAATGCGGTAACTGGAAGACTTTCCTTCTTCTTTTAGTTATCTTCATTATCTTGCCGAAGAAGTGAAATAAAATATTTTAGCTACCTTACTAGACTCAGGAATTGTTGCCTAGGCATTTCAAGTAAGTTTAGTATTTAGCATATTAGCATATTATTGTGGAGTTTTGACAGACCATACAGCATATATAAACCCATTTTAAACTATTTTCTTCTCTTAATGTTTGCATGACTGAACTCAAATATATTGGATAACTACAAACTATTGGGATTAAATTCAGTGTTTCATTATTTTTAGACTCTGTATTAGTCATTTTCCCTTCACTAAGACAAGACACTCAATACCCACAATTTACAGGAGAGAGAGAGATCTATTTTGACTCATGGTTTTGGAGGGGTCAGTGCATGCATGGTTGGTTGGCCCAAGGCAGAAACAGCGTGGTGGAGGGGAATGGGGAAGAAACAGAGAAGGGAGGGGCCAGAGATGAGACTATTACGCCCTTCTGAGTCACATCCCAGTGACCATCTCCTCTGATCAGGCCCCCTCTCTGAACAAGAGAATATTTGGGGACATTTAGATCTAAATCATAATAGATTAAAAACTTTTATAATCTAGTGTTAAAAATAACGAACATTTTATCTGAATTCATTTAAGTACTGCTGCTGTGGTAAACTTAAATCAGCTGAAAACTAGCTCCACTGCTCTATTTCAACACACAATTGACTGTAAAAAGTGCGATCTTTTAAAAGGTGGCCCTGCTCACCTTCAGCATGAATATTCACAACACTGTTAGCATCATCTCCAGAAGTGTCTTCCTTGCAGCATCTCAGATGGCTTCATAAAGACCAAGTCCAGTTGTTATACTCAAAGAGCTGTCAATAATGACTACGGATCATGTTTCTAAGCAGTTTAATTGGCTTTACATCTGAAGGTTTGCTTCTCAAATCTCTCAGGGTGCTTTGCCTATAGAGGTAGATAATCAAAGGTAGGGAAATCTTTCTCGCCTACAGGGATTGTTCATCGTGGGAATGCTCCGCTTGTTTTTCCTCTGTATTCTTTGTCACATGTGAATGTTCCTATAGTCTCTGCCCTAGGCTTTTGGTACTGTTTTAGTTAATTTTAATCGTTTTGTCTTGAGAAATTGAGGTTTCTTACCGGGACCTCCCCCATATCCATAGCTCTCCAGAAAGAGAAGACCAGGACTCCTTCCTTTGCTCTTCCCACCCCTTTCCCTCTGCCCCTGGTTGTATATTTGTCCTTACACAAACGTACTACCAACTCATACATGCATGTTGTTGCTTAGGCATGCTTTATATACTGGATGTATAAATCTCTAACAAACATTTCATCAAACCCAACTGTCTCCCTGTTATTTGAGGAGGAGTGTCTCCAAAGTTTTACTACAATTCAAGTTGTGAAAAGACTTATTTTTTTCTAGTTTTTTTCTTTCTTGTCTATATTCCTCAAAATGGAATTAAATCAATGGGTATGAACCATTTCATACACACATCCTTTTAAAAATATTTATTCATTTTCTAATATACATCAGAAATTACATAAACTACCTGATATGTTATGGCTCTCCTTGCTATAGCTCCAAGGGCTTCCTCAGTTCCTTCCCACAGAGAGATAGATTCTTAACCTCTTTTGTGTTTTGTAGTACTAGGGATTGTGAACCCAGGGCCTTCCTACTGAGTTATGTTCTTAGCCCTGTTTACTCTATTATTTTTATTTTGAGTCAGGGTCTCCCTAAGTTGCCCAGTTTGGGCTCAAACTCACATTCCTCTTTCCTCAGTCTCCCAGGGTGCTGGGATTATGGCATACACCACCATGCCTGACTCGGTCTTCAACTCTTCTCCATCTGGGTTTTGCATTGTAGTCTAACAAACAAGATTGGGGAAGAAATCTTTTGGAGGAGCAAAACACCACGTGAAAACCAACAACAGCAGCAAAAACCTTACAAATCTGGAGCTCAGATATGGTCCATCTGTTCTGTTCCTTTTTGCTGTTTCACTCAAATTTTAGAAACGGGAAGAGTGGTATCTGAGAAGATACTATAGTCCTCTTTCACCAGGGATCAGGTTTTTGTTTAACCCTTCCCTCTTCAGGGCCTGACACCCCTGCCTTGGGAAGCTGATGCTATGAGGCTACAACTGGGATAGTCTGAAAAAAGTTCTTAGGTTGAACCATATCTCATGCTAATGGAGAGCAACAAAGCAGGTTGAAAAATTGCAAAATTCCACTCTGTTCACCTAGGTTGACAGCACAAACCACACAGAGCACCAAAGAATCAAGAGCAGGCTGCATTTCTAAGTGATGTGTAGATTTATAGTAAGAGAAAAGAGTCCAGGAGCTCAGACGACTGGTCTGGTAGGACTTCCAAGAAAAGAGTTTTAGCAGAGGGACTGTGCTGGGCACTGTGCTTGATGTTTGATCTACATTAGGACCCAGGTGAGAAAAACACCATGCATTAGGCTTGTCCAAGAGATCAAATCTGTCCTTCATAGAGTTAGAGATGTTTCCATCTACTGAACTGCTCTGTGCTTCTGCAGATAGCTGTTTTATGACTTTAGGAGAGCCTAGGTATTTCTAGAAGCTCCCTATTGAATTCTTCTTAATTATATAATTGATCTGTTTAGAGTTGGCAATTACTTTTCTTTTGGGAGGGCAAAGAAAAAGCCAAAAAGAGTTAATTGATTTGCCAGGGCTTGTGCTGGAGTTCTCAAAATATGTAGAAATTAGCAGTGAAACCTAGCCAAGAAATCACTATAATTTTCTTGGTGCCCCAAATAGTCATGATTCCTACAAAATGAAAACTGTATTTTTCTAGTCCTGTCTGTCCAAGAGAGAAATTATATGGCCTACTCATTTAAGTATTGCATAAAGGTCCAACTCATAGAACACAATAAAGCAATGTAATAAATCAAGAAGATTTTTAGAGCTGTATTTTGCATTGAAGAATGAATATGAATAAGCTTACACAAGGTCCTTTTTTGCTAGACTTTTAAAAAATGAATAACAGGACATCCTTATGGCTTGTCGTGAATACAAATTATACACAAATGTCAGAAGAGGGGAAAAATAATTATGTATTTGAATTTTAACACTACCTTTTAAAATATATGACTTTTCATGACAAAACAGACCTGAGTTGCCAGTTCCTCAAAATGGGCATATTCCAGTGTACCAAAACATCACTAAATATCCATAAAATTAAAAAAAGGATAAAGGCTATAGGTCTTTAAAAAGGATATAAACTCATTCACACCAAAATGATTGCCAGTAAATAATGAGGTAATCTTAATTGTTTGGTGTATTTTCCATGTCATTCTAACTCTGAGATGTTTTGTTCTTAGCCTACATACAAAAATTCATTTTTATTTATGGCCTTCGACAGGGTAGGAATGGAAATAACTTAACAAGGCATCTCTGCATTACTTGTAAATCTTGATATGTTGGCCAGTAATTGGTTCTCTACCGGGGATGAAAGTTCTGGGAACTGAATTCCATACATCACTCCTCCTCTATTTCTACTTTCAGGTTTCTGTCAGCCTCAGTTCTTCTTGTGTCTAACAGAAAACACAGTAAACCTTGAAGCATCTGATAGTGTAGTGAGGCTTCTTCAAATGTCTTGTCCACCCTAGGGTCAAAGTATTACATAAACTGGCCTTTCATGTACCTCCTTCCATCCTTCTCAACATGCTTTATGCATAGAAATATACTCTTCAAATTGCAAGTCTTCTGGAGCAGGTACTGTGTCTTTCTTCTTTCTCTGTTTTCCTCCTTCTCATCATCAATGTGGCCTTTGATCTTCCCCCTTTCTCTAAAACCCCTGCCCTAATGCAGAAGATACAGATTACAGTACTTTCAATATTTATTGCTAATCTCTTGGCAAATTAAATTCAAACTGTCTCTACCTGTTGGAAAAAAATCTGCCCAAAGAAATTACAGATGAATCTGTTTTCTTGCATTTCATAGTTTTTTTTTCCTTCCCTCATGAAGGAACAAAACTAACAAAAGGAGAAATACGAGGACTATCAGGACTTATTCATGAAGACATATATTGGGGGTGGAGGTGGGGAGAAGAAATGGAAGGGTAGAGACCTCTGAAACAAAGAAATAGTTATAGACTCCCAGGAAGACAAATTTGTTGAAAAATCTGAAGTCTAAAGTATCAGCTGAGGGCATTGTATTGCTTCCTCTGGGGAAAAAGAGTCCTGAGGCTCAATTCATTTGTTTTGGGCTAATAACACAAAAAGCTCTTGGCACAAGCTTGTGATTTTAAGTAATCAGAAGAGAAATCTACAGAGGGAAAAGTTGTAGTATGGGCAGCCATTGTCATAAAGAACAGTGAATTAGAAATCAACGAGTGACTTGAAAGAAGACTAAAATTTGTTTTTGTTAGTCTATTTTTAAGCTTTTCTTTGATAAGGCAGGGCATGAGGTTATAGAAAGTTTAGCTTGCTCTTTGTAAACCATCAAAAAGCACCTTTCCTACATTCTCTTCTAAACTCTAGCAGTGAAAACATTGTTCTGATCACAGTTTCTTGAAGTATAATTACTTTGTCAAAGGAAAATATAATTAGAACCGATATTTTAAAATGTACCATAATTATATGTAAAGCTTTCATAATTTGTTCACATATGAAATGGTCTGTTAATTCAGCAACGAGCAACAGTACCGAAGTCAAGAAATGATCTGATGGTTTTTCTCACTGTTTTTAAAATATCATCTATTCTGCCCTTTTGTCTATTCAAAAAAAGATGTAGTCAATTTTAGGAGTGGATTGAATTAAATGCTTGACACAGCTTTATGAGCATCAGGTCCATTTATTTTCTCTGTCCTGCTGAATGTTTCATACCATTACAGCAGCAGAATAATAAGAGAATTCCTCCGAGTTCCAGTACATTCCCTCAGGTCTCCTCATTCCTATCCTCAGCCAGCATAAATCTGGTTTCTTACGCCTCTTTTTTGCTTAGAAATCCCCTCCTTTCTTTACTGCTTTCATCTACCACTTCCAAAAGAGTTCTTATTTGGCAGCAATTTGGTGGCTTGACTTCTCTCTTGAATTGTGCCTTCTTTTCATGTTGCCCACATGCAGATTTGGATCAATAAATCAAAGCTTTTGGAGACAAAATCATTCTTAGAAATAAGAGGGGCCACTTTTCCCACAAACCATAGAATTATGGGAAACTTGGGATTTTCAGAAAGATCCAGAGGTTCAATTTAGAAAGACACCAAGTGTTAGAGTTGATGAGAGAATAAATGAAGTGAATTAATTATTGATTGATATCTAAGATTAGACTTGTCAAAGCAAGAAGAGATGAATGATTTTTCATCTCTTTTTCTTTTAAATACATGGCCCTCTATGTTACACATTTGTACTTTCTGAGAACTTGGCAATGAGATAACACACTGGATCTGAGGGTGTGTGAGATACGGAGAGGATATAGAGGTTGAGAAAGAGTGCAAACTTTGGAGTCAGACACCCTGACCGCAAATCCCAGCACTCTTATGAGTAAATTAGCAACAGCCAAACAAGCTACATTGAACTTCAGTTACCTAATAGGTAAAGTAAAATTGATGATAGCACCACTTGTCTTAGCGGTTGTGAATCACTGAGAACTGCGGATTGTTACTATTATCATGCTGGGTTGAAAACTATCTAGTCAAATATTTCAGGCATATTATGAACTAGATGACTCTTTTGTACTGGAGCATTCTCTCCTAGAATGCAACTTCTGATTCACTGACAGTGATCCTGTGTTAAAAATCAGACACATTTCTCCTTAAGTTTTTTCTCTTCCCTCCCTTCAACTAATTTCTAATTGAAATAAATTCTGTAACGGTCATTTTCCAATTTCATACTTGAAGTGAAAGTGTGTAAAGGAATTATTTGGACAAAATACAATTTTCTCATTACTGAATCTCCTTCTGTGGTCTGAATTAGTAGCTGAGGTCAGAGCAATGGGTAGACCATGAAAATACATTTGAAGAATATAAATTTTAATCTCTCATTCTATCTAGGTCTTTCTTTCACCACCATCTGATATTGATTTGCAGAAGTAGAAAGGATGGAAAGAGAGTGACAATCAATTTAGATAATTAAAATAATTGAGCAGAAGAAAGACATTCAGTGCTGGTTTCAGTGGCAATGCATTAGTGAATTTTCACTTGTTACATACATTGTTTAGCAGAAAATTGATAAAGAACAAGACTTCTTCCTATAAGGTTTTATTTTACCTGAAACATTGTCATTTAAATCACTTGTTGAAGTACTGTTCAGGCTTAAAATTGCAAACTTCATATTTATACTAAATTATAATGATACTAAGTAAATTTATGAATAACTGAAAGTGTTTAACCTTATTGAATGATGCTGGAACTTAGAAAGTCTGTTTTAATCATTTTTGTGACTTTAGACTATGAATATTCTAAACAGGTAAAACTAGAAATTTGACTTTAGTATATTAAGTGGGCATGATACCTTCATCTGGCATTGAAATAAGTATCCTTAGAAGTATATTAAAATGTGTTTTTTAAAACATGAAACGACATTAGTTTCCAACACCACAGACCATCGAACTGGCCATGGAAATGGACTTGAGTAGTATAACATAAAGATGAATGCTTGGTAATAATATTTTTTGGAAGAGGTAAAGAATATTCACATAGTTAGGTTTGACTCAGCGCTTTTAACTTTTGCTGCACTGAAAGCGGCTTCACTCATGGAGCGTGCAGCTAGAATTATAAAGTGACAACTGCAGCAATAATAACAAATGCCAAGCAAAGGACGGCTTTGTGCTTGAGAACGGTGACCACTGACAAAACACTCATGACTGCCTGTCAGTCTTATGGGACTAGCTAAATACTCATTGTTGACAGAAGGGAAATGGTTCATCAGTAAATATTCCCGGACCAAAGAGCTTTGAATAATGTTGACTTAGTTTGAGTTCCCTGAGAGAATGTGGGTTTTAATATTTTTTGAAACATTGAATCTGAAGCTGTGAGCTGCAGAAATATGGTCCAGTTCAGCGCATGTGTTACTAAATACTAAATCTTGACCAGACCATGATGTGACCGACCGTCAGCTAAAACTAATGGTATGACACTGGCTACTGAGAAACAGACTTGCATAATTCTTGAAGCAGTCTCTAAATATATCGGGTGGGGCAGGGACTGTGTGTCTTGCTAGCTTGGTTGAACACAGCAATATTTGCTACCACATCGCTCTCTGCCAAGTGTTGGGGGAGGAGTGCAGATCACTTTTAAAACTGGTTTTCTTCTCTCATAGCATCTGTATAATGACCTGAAATGCATTTTACAGTAATTCAGAATTATAGTGTTTCTTTCAGTGTAGTGCAGATTTAGCAAACATTTACGGGGAACCTGTCCCGTGCCACACTCTTTGCTTTGGCACTTGCAGCTTTAAAGCTGTACCTATTTCGGTCCAGTCTGTGTGTGTGTGAGAAAACAGAGCAGAAACAAACCAAGCAACAGGACCACTAAACATAAGGTAATTCAGTAGATGAAAGTGATCCCTAGAGAGGGGAGCTTCAGTTCAGCGGGGAGAGATTTTTTTCTACGTAGAGAAAGAGGAAAGGTGATTCCCAGTTGAGATATGGGGTGTGTCAAAGAATCAAAGAATACATGTGATGTGTTCAAGGCTGTGCTTAGGGGATCATGCGCAGCCCTGCATTTAGAAAGTTACAGCTTGTTTACCACTTTTAAACCTCTTGAATGGCTCAGTCATCTTTTTTACCCACTTATTTTCTATTTTATTTCTTATGAGTCCTGCAGTATTCCACCCACTGAATATATATTTTAAAGATGTAGTTATAACCATTGAATATTGAATTTAAAATTGATTTATAGTATCACTTATTTTAGGGTGGAAGGCACCATCTGAGTTTATAAATATTACAATATTCATTAAAGATCTTGCAGGTGGAGCTGCATTAATTTTTATCTAGTCAACTTCTCTTGGGGATTGACTTGAAGTTGGGTTAGAGGGTAAATTGGGGCTTAACTTTGAAACCCTAGCTTAAAAAAATGGATTTAACTGTTCTGGCAGATGACTTCAGCATGGAATTTGAGCTTTTCCTCTGGGTGCCTTACAGATTATGGTTCTCATATCATCAGAAGTTCATAGGGTACTTATCACAGGGTTGGTGTTGACAAGATGTCTATGGGAAACATGTCAGAGGGCGGGGCATTTCTATTGGATTGAGTGAAGCCTAACATTTCTTCTTAGGATGTGTTTTAGGTAGGCAGAAGTGGTATGATTCTAAAGTGCCTATTTCAGAATAATAATCCCTCCCTGGTAGGATGAAAAATCAGATATTATGATCTGGTCTAGGGTATGGAATAGAGAGAGTTAACTCTCTAGAGACAAAAATGTTTAAGAGTTGGTAGAAGTAGTTTATAGTATAGTCCAATAATTGTTGATTATAAAAGTCTCCAGCTTTTAGTTCCTGCCTGTGGTTTTAATTAGTTTTAATGAATATAAATCACGTGGGCCTCTACTGACCTGCCTGAGTTCATTACTCACTAGGTTGTCTGGAGCTGGTTGTTTCAGATTAACTGTCATACTTAAAATGAAGGGCTCTTGCCAGTCACAAAGCCAAAAGCAAGGGCCATTTTCTACTGGGAATGAAACTGAGTGCACATAGAGCTTTAGCGTTCATTTTTTGTTATGATCCCATGGGTGAAATGCGAGGAGGCTCACAGATGCAAGGCAGGTGCAGATAAGGAATTTGTTATCCAACAGGAACCTCAGCAGTGCTTCTTCCCATATGTGTCTCTGAGTACAAGATGACCATGTGTGCTTGCTAATTATAATTGTGCTTAAGATTGACTTTATTTGAAAAAGTCAGGGCAAGATGTAGGGCTCAAACTCAGTGTAGCACAATGGGAGATCATCTTATGGGTGAGCATGAGACCCTACAGCTGCATGGTTGTCAAATCTGGCTGTGCTTCTGAATCATCAGGAGAGCTTTGCAGATTCCCAAGCTGAGGCCTCATACGACCTGAATAAATCTAGAATTTCTAGAGTTTCTGACTTGGCAGACCTGAGATTATGTGCTCCTCTGTCATATTTTTTATTTTGCTTTAAGTTGTATAAATAATATAAATAGTTTAAAAAGTTGCAAGAACTACCCTGTACTGATGCCTACTGGTTCCTAACAGCCTGGGACACTGGTTTTCTCATTTCTTCTCTCTGTGCGTCTTGGTGTGACTGTTTGAAAGGAGGCTGTGTTCCATATGCTCCTTCATTCAAGAATTTTTCAGTGTACATCTCCTAAGAAGACTTTTAATTTGTCAAATTACAATGATTAAATTCAGGAAACTTAACATTATGTTTTTAATTAATAGACTTTATTCTTTTTTATCATTGGAAGAGAATACAATTTATGATATATCCTCTGAACAAAGAACCTGAACGTTGATATAATAGTTTAATTTGAAAATCATATTCATATTTGCCTTATCATATTTTCTCAACTCTTCTAACAGTGTGTAATTTATATGTTCACCTGAGCAGGATCACAGAGCTCATTTATTTAGTCAAACATTATTCTGGGTGTTTCCATGAGGATGATTTTGAGTGAGATTAGCATTCGCATCAGTAGAAATCAGATTGTTCTCCATAATGTGGCTGGTCCCCGCACAATCAGGTGCAGATTGGCATAAGATCCATATATATTTGAAACAAGAATACTGGTTCTCTTCTTCCCAAACCCCAAGTCACAGGGCGTTCTCCCTGCCTGGTGGTACTCAAACTGGGACATTGACTTTTTCTTTCCTTTGGATTGGGAATGAAATACTGGCTTGTCCTGGGTCTTAAGCCTTAAGACTATTGCTATCTTTTGGGCTGGAGGTTAGCAACTCACCTGCTCTCCTTGGGATTATCCAGGCCCTGTTAATTCTATATAGGATGAGACATTATTATACAAAATTGGGTATTGGCTCTTTTTGGAGAAGTCTGAATACACATTATCTTCTCTCTCTCTCTCTCTCTCTCTCTCTCTCTCTCTGTGTGTGTGTGTGTGTGTGTGTGCGTGCCGGGAAAGAAACTGAACACCTTATGCTTGCCAGTGGTGTGCTATACTGCTGAGCTGTATCCCTTGTCCCACATTGTCTTTTATAAGTTTTATTTTTCTAAGTGGGGATCCAGCCTAAGATCATGTTCTGAGTTCAATTTTCATATAGTTTAGTCTTCTTTGAACTGGAATGTCCTCAGCCTTTGTCTTGTATACCTTTGACAGTTCTGAATAACCTGGGAGAGTTATTCCATAGACTGTCTTTTTACTTGGGTATCTTTGCTATGTCCTTATGACTGAACTCAAGCTATGTCTTTATGCTTTTCTGGTGCAGCGCATACCAGTTTCTTTGTCTTCTCACATTTGAAAGCACATTGGGTTGATGACTTAATTCTAACCTCTTGGTTAGAGAGCCACTAGCCTCCCCACTCCACTGTGAACCTTCTTTTCTTTTTGGAATTCATAAGTAATTTGTGGGAGATAGTTTGTGACTACACGAGTAGCCTGTTCTTTTTAAAGTTTCAGCCACTAGATTTAACACCTATTGGTGATTCTTACCTGAATCAAATTTTTATGATGACTGTAAAGTGATTTTCTAATTATATTCTTCCTTCAGTGTTTATTAGTTGTTATTTCAGGGTGAGAAAGAGCTCCTTTTTCTTTAATTTGCCTATTAGTAAGAGCACATGGATTCTCATTAGTTTAGTGGATTATAAGGTATCACTTTTATTTGTTTTGATGATAGAATTATTCTACATTTGATCAATGAAAATTATTCTATATTTGTATTTTGTATTTGATCACGAGAATCCTTTCAATCTGGATGCTGTATCTTCTGTTTTTTTTCTTATAAATTTTTGAGCACTTCATTTTATGGTACAACAAAATGTTACAGGTTAATTTTGCACCTCCCTCGGTCCAGCCCTCAGATTCAAGTTTTTCCAAGGGTTCCTGGTTCCTTTTAGAAAGGAAAGACATTTGGGAAGCAAAGGTCTGGGTGATATTATGTTCTATTAATAAAGACAATCTTTTAAATGAGCATAGTGAAAACTCATTAGGGAGGGATGTTTTAAAATTTTTATTTTCTTGATTAGTACATGTTTACAGTGCACAGCGATTACATCCCGTGTGAGGAATCGGTACATGTACTTAACACATCTTAATTTCTGTTTCTCCATCTCCTCTGTTCTCCTTCTCTCTGCCTTTCCTCCATCTCTTGATCCCCTTCCCATTTGAGAACGATCTCTCCCTACTTCCTATATTCTATCCTTTATTTTGCTCTTGGCTGGGAAGACATATTTTGACACCTAGATTATACCCTTTGGAGTAAGGTTGGTCCATCAATTATTGATACATTTAGTTAAGAAGGCAGATAGTTACACTTTATAGTTGATTTTTAGATTTAAAAAAGCATTATTAGTGTCAAGAAAAGGGAACTGCATTTCATAATCTGTGATTTTCTTGTCAGCAAGCAGTGTTATTTCTGTAACGAGAAACTGTCATAGCCTGATGATTCTGCAAAATGAATGATATTGTTTAGGTCCAAATCAGTTGCAAAATCACCAAAACTTGGCAGTGACAAAATAGACTTCTCATAATGATATTGCAGACAAATAAGAAATATAATGTTGATGCAATTGTGTTTAAGAAATAGCAGTTGTTTTAGAATCAGACACATGAAAGATGGGTAGGTGAGATATGTACTGTATCAGAATTCTTTTTTAAAACTTTATTTATTTTTTGCTGCTATAAATTTATTAAGATTATGAAAACTATCATATTTAAAATTCTCAAAATAATGAGTCAGAACTCACTGTGTTAAATCCCTGAGCTTCTTTACAGTCCCTGAGGTTGATTTCCACATGGTCCTCTTCTCCAGCTACCCTGCCTCTCTCTCTCCCCAACCTCTTCTTATTTTAAAGAGAATTTAACCCCCCCCCCAAAAAAAAAGGATACAGAATTTCAAATCAAGATGATAGGAAATTAACAATCATTGTTATATTCCATATTGTTATGTTCAAAGTAGTTGTTCAGGTAATCAGATACAGGCATGGAAAATTGATCAAACAACTAAGCATTAACTGTTCCTTTCATTAAACTAATAGAAATTAGTAGTACAATTATCTTAGATATCTTGTGTGTGAGTTCTTTTTTCTTCTCCCCATCCCTGTTGTTCTGTCATTTTGAGCTGTTTCTTTCCCTTCCACAATCTGTATTGCACCTTTTGGATTTTACTTACCCTTTCCATTTCTTACACTAGGGAGACAATGTAATGTTTACACATGCAGGTCTGATTTATTTCACTTATGAGTATGATCTCTAGTTGCATCCATTTACCGATAAAAACCTTGAGTTTATCTCTCTTTATAGCTGAGTAATACTCCATTTTATAAGAATACCACATCTTTTTTATCCATTCTTCGGTTGGTGGACATTTGGGTTGTTTCCATGATTTAGCTGTTACAAATTGCGCTGCCATAAACATGGGTGTGCATCTATCATTGTGGTATGATGTTTTTAGTTCTTCTGGAAAAATACCCAAAAGGGATATAGCTGGGTTGAGCAGGACCTCTAATCCTAATTTAGTGAGGAAACTCCACACTGATCTCCACAATGATGGCACCAGTCTACACTCCCACCAACAGTGGAGAAATGTTCCTTTTTCCTTACAGTTCCTTCAGCATTTTTATTGGTTGATTATATCATGATGACTTTCTTTATGGGGTGAGATGGAATGTGAGTATTGATTTAATTTGCATTTCTCAAATGGCCAAAGATGTTGAACAGTTTTTCATGTATTTATTTGCCATCTGTATTTCTTCATCTGAGAAGTATGTATTCATCTCAGATGCTCATTTTTGGGTTGGGTCTTTGAATTTTGGGGGCCTGATGTTTAAAAATAATTCTTTATGTGTTCTAGACATAAGTCCATTGTTTGAGGGACAGTTGGCTAAATTTTTCCCAATTCATGGGTTTTCTTTTTACTCTGTTGGTGATTTCTGTTGATGTGCAAAACTTTTCAATAGGATGAGGTCCCAGTTGTTAATTCTTTGAAGTATTTCCCATGTAGTTTGGTTTTTGTTCATGAACTCTCTGCCTACCCCTACATCTTCAATATTTATATCTACTTTCTCTTCCAGTAGATTTAGTGTTTGCATTTTAATATTTAGATCTTTGATCCATTTTGACTCAAGTTTAATGCGTGGTGAGAGATGGGTCTAGTTTTAGTCTTTGGAATGCACAGCACTGGTTTTTTCAGCACCAATTATTAAAGAGGCTCTCTTTCTTCCAGTGAACATTTTTAGCACCTTTGTCAAAAATCAAGTGGCTATGTGTGTTTATAGTTGTGTCTGCATCTTCTAATCCATTCCATTGATCCTCAGGTGTGTTTTTTGACAGTACCATGCTGATTTTATCACAGTAGCTTTGTAGTATAATTTCAAGTCAGGGATTGTGGCGCCTTCTACCTTGCCTTTGTTGCCTTGAGTGTTGACTTTGTACTCCACTACACTACTGAACTTGTTTATTAAATTTTGAAGTATTTTGGTGGAGTTCTTGGACTTTTCTATGTAGAGTATCATGTCATCTGTGAATAATGATAATTTCACTTCTTCATTTCCTATTCTTATTCTTTTCATTTCTCTCTCTTGTGTAATTGCTCTGGCTAATATTCCCAGACCTGTATTGAATAGGAGGGGTGATAGTGGACATTTTGGTCTTGTTCCTGAGCTTAGAGTGAAAGCTTTCAGTTTTTGTCCATTTAGTATGGTGTTGGCTGTTGGTTTGTCATAGATGGCTTTAATGAGGTTGGGGTAAAGACCATCTATTCTGATTTTCTGTAGGGTTTTTCTTTTATCGTGAATAAATCTTGGTCTTTATCAAAAGCTTTTTCTACATGTGTTGAGATGATAATGTGATTTTTGTCTCTGGCTCTGTTGATATGGTTCATTACATTTGTCGATTTGTGCATGTTGAATCATCCCTGCACCCCAGGGATGAATCCCACTTGGTCATGGTGTATAATCTTCTTGATGATTTGCTGCATTCTGTTTTCTAGTTTTTTCTTGAGAATTTTTGCATCTATATTCATTCGGGAGATTTGCCTGCAGTTCTCTTTTTTGGTTGGGTCTTTCTCTGGTTTTGGTATCAGGGTAATACTTGCCTCCAGGAATGTGTTAGGGAGAATAGGGAGAATTGCTTCCCTTTTAATTCCATTAACGTATTTGAGGAGTATCAGCATTAAATCTTCTCTAAGTTCCTTATAGAATTCAGCTGTGAACCCATCAGGACCTGGGCTTTTTATTGGTAAATTTTTAATTACATTTTCAATTTCATTGACTGATATTGGGTTATTCAAAATTTGTATATGTTCTTGATTCGGCTTTCTAATTCAGATATATCTAGGAACTTGTCCATTTCTCGTGTGTTTTACATCCCATGACAGCAAAGATTTTCAAAGTAAGCATTGATGACCTTCTGAATTTCCATAGGATGTGTAGAGATTTCACCCTCTTCATTCCTTATTGCATGACTTGAGTTTTTTCTTTCCTTTCCTTCGATAAGGTTGGCTAGCGGTTTATCAATTTCATTTATTCATTAAAAAAAATCACCTCTTTGATTCATCAATGTTATGTATTGTTTTCTTTGCCTCCATTGTGTTAATTTCTGCTCTGATCTTTATAATTTCCTCCCTTCTTTGAGGTTTGGTCTTGACTTGCTCTTCTTTTTTTAGAAGTTTGAGGTGAAGCATTGGATTATTTGTGCTTGTTCTGTTTTCCTGATGTGAAATTCACTGATATAAATTTCCCTCTGAAGACTGCTTTCATTACTTCCCACAAGCCCCAGTAAGTTGTACATGTGTTTTTGTTTGACCTGAAATTTTTAATTTCTTCTGTGACCCATTGGTTGTTCAGAAGTGTGTTATTTAATTTCCTTGTGTTTATGGAGTTTTTGAGACTTTGTTCATCAGTAATTTCCAATTTCATTGCGCTATGATCCAATAATATGCATGAGATAATTTTGACTCCACTGCATTTACTTAAACATGTTGTATGAGCTAATATCTGATCTATTTTTAGAGAACATCCCATGTACAGTGGAGAAGAATGTGTATTCTAATGCTGTTGGGTGGAACTCTGTAAGGTTCTACCAACTCCATTTGTTCACAAGTTTGGTTCAGTTCTCTTATTTCTTTGCTGATTTTTTTGTCTAGTTGATCTATCTCTTTCTGACAATTGGGTGTTAAATTTCTGTTACAATTTTGTTTTTGCTTATTTGATATTTCATGTCTATTAATAATTATCTTATATAGTTGGGTGCTCTTGGACTAGGTGCATATATATTTGTGCTTGTTATTTCTTTCTCTTGCAGTTTTCCCCTAACAAGTATGTAGTGACCTTTATCCCTTTTAATCATTCTTGGTTTGAAGTTCACATTATATGCAAACAGAATAGCTACCCCTGCTTTTTTTCTAGGTTCCGGTTTCTTTTCTTTTCTTTTCTTTTCTTTTCTTTTTTTGCGGTACTGGGGATCGAACTCAGGACCCTGCGCTTGCTAGGCAAGCGCTTATTCCACTGAGCTATATCCCCAGCCCCCTGGGTTCCTGTTTCATGGTGTATTGTTTTACATCCTTTGACTTTCAGGCTATGAATTTCCTTTTGAGTTAAGTGTGTTTCTTGTGTACAGTATATTGTTGGATCTTGCTTCTTGATGTACTCTGCTAGTCTGTTTCTTTTGATGACTGGTGAATTGAAGCCATTTACATTAATGGTTATAACGGATATGTATTTGCTTATCTTTGTCGTGTTATTTTCATGTTATTGGTTCCCTACATCTTCCTTCTGTTTAATTGCTTGCCCTGATTGGTGGTTCTTTTCTATTGTTGTTCTTGGAATTGTGGTCAGGTTTGTCTTTCCAGAATACCTTTGAGTACTCTGTATAGTGTTGATGGTCATGAATTTCTTCAGTTGTTTCTATTATGGAACTATCCTATCTATCCATTCATTTTGAAAGATAGTTTTGTACATCAATCTGGGTTGGAAGTTGTTTCCTTTCATGATTTGAAAGACTTCACTCCATGCTCTTCTTGACTTGATGGCTTCTGTTTAGAAGTCTGCCATGATTCTGATAGGCTTTCCTTTATATTTGATCTGTTTCTTTTCTCTAACAACTTTTAATATTCTGTTCTTGTGCTGAATTTCTGGTATCTTGAGTATTATGTGTCTGGGTGGAGATTTATTTTGGTTATGGCTAATTGGAGTTCTATATGCCTCACTTACTGTAGGTCAGGTTCTTTTCCCATGCTTGGTAAATTTTCTGCTATTACTTTTGAAAATAGTCTTATTATGTCATTTGTGTTGACTTCTGATTTTTCATTGACAAGTGCCAATCTTGTATTGCTTTGCATAATTTTATACCTATTGAATGTTATTTCTTGGTTCCTTGCTATTTTTAAGAGAGCTTTCCTTTTGTGATCACTAGCTGCACTGCTGTCTTCAAGGCTTAAAAATCTATCTTCAGTTTCTTTAAAGCAGTTTTTTCAGGTTTTAATGGAGTTTTTTATTTCCTGGATGTCTTTTTGAATCTAATTCATTTTGCATTCTAATTCTTTTCTATATTGTTTACTCAAAGTTTCCATCATTTTCCTATGCTCTTCTATTTTTAATCTGTCTTCTTTAGATATGCTGAGCAATTATCTCATTATGGTTTTCATTTCTTTTTATACCAGAAAGATTATTTCTGATCTGACCTGATTTCCTCTATAGCCTCATGGAGGTTTGTTCTATACTTCAGTTGATATCATTTCAGAAATTTCAGGTGTGTGTCTTCCAATTTCTTCTATGTCAGTGTCTCCTGGACTTGTTCTGGGTGGGCTAGAGGTCTGAGACTGCATTTTGCTCCTTCATCTTGTCATTTGCTATCTCAAAATTTTTTGTTTTCTGTAGTGATCCTTGTGAGTTTTGTTGTACATTTCTATAGCACTAGTACAAGGCTTCTCTAGGAAAAGTCTGTCCTTCAAGGATATCTTCTATTTGTTGGAAATTCTTGGTTTGTGTCTATCCCAAGATCCTACCTTCCCAGTTAATTGAGAGTGGGATGTTGGTTTATGTCTGGCTCAGTCTTCAGTCTTTTGATGTAGGGCTGTGCTGAGCTTATTACCCCAGCACTTCCTAATATTGTTACACAAGGAAGAACAACCGATTGCAGCATATATGACATCTTAGCTACAGTAGTATAGTTAGCAATAATGACAGCATCAAGTACCATTAGAAATTGACAAACTGTGATAACTATTGATTTTGTACTTGAGAGTATAGGGACAAGGTCTATAGTTCTATAATAGTACCAAGAGTTTGTATGCAATGTGTTTTCCCTTGTTAGAGAGGATTTACTCTGGGTTCCTCAGGTTGAGTAAGTTGCTGAGTCCCTGGCACTTCCTGTGTTGGCAGGAAGGAGTTGTTTTCATCCTCTGGTATAAGGGGATGGGCCAGGCATCTTTCTTCCTCTAGATTGAGTTTCTTATGATGGCAGAGAGGAGACTGGCAGGTTTTCTCCTCTCTCAAGGCTCACCAAGTTTCTTGTGATTGGCCTAGCCCTTTAAAATTCCATTTTGAGAGAGAGTCTTGTTAATTGCTTAGGTTGGCTCTGAACTTGAGGTCTTCCTCCACAATTAATTTGTATTTAAATCCATACATTTTAGATTGGAAATATTTATGGGAAGTCAGTGCACTGAATTTATTATAAATAATGTACGTGCAGTGAAGTCCCAATGGGAAAAATCAGAGACACATGCAATATTATACCATGTTCTAAAGCACAGAAACTTGTATATTTATATAAATATATGTGGAAAGGCCATAACAGAAAAGAGACAAATTATAAGATCAAATTTGCATAATGAGTCTTCTAGAGGGTAGAAATGGGTATGGAAGCTAAGTGGAGCCCTGGGAGAAATGTGGTAGTAAAGGTTATATTGTAGTTAACTTGGGGTGAAAATTCACAGATACTCATTATATATTCATGTTTCATATCTTACGTATGCCACTTACAATTTTGTATGCGGCAAGTATTACAAACTGTCTTAACTACTTTTCTCTCATTGCTGAGACAAAAAACGCAACACACAAAGTTAAAGGGGGAGAGGTTTATTTAGCACACAGATTTTAAGGGCTTCAGTCTATAATTGGCTGGTTCCAAGCAGGGTGGCATGGCAGAGGGCCCAACCTTTCATAGCTGTGGAAGACAGCAAATCAAACATGGCTGGTGGAGGTGGAGGGGGATTGGTGTGTGGTGGGGGTTTGGGACTCTTTCTGTCCTTTATATTGTATGCAGGCTACCTGCCCCAGGGTGAGTGTAACACTCATACCTTTAACCCTAGCCAGAGCTATACCAAACCAATTGGCAGAGTGATATACTGATTATACACTCTTACTCCCAGCATCACACACTCTAGATTTAGCCACTTCTGAAAAAGCCCCAGGACCACAAGAGGTTTTGGGGGGAACATCCGGACAGAAACCATGATGCAAACTAAATGTGAATTAGTTATAGTATTCATTGAAAATTCAATGAATTTCATTTTATTAGTTATCCTGAGTTACTTAAGGAAGCAGCACTTGGATAGGTTGGCTAGAAGCCAAAGGCTGCAAGGGAGCATGTCACTCTGAATGGGTGCATTGTGGTATAGGATTCTCACACCAGCTGCCTAATCAGAAGCAAGTTTCTCATCATTCTCACTTGTAATATGATGGTAATGTTAATTCCTTCTCCTACCATATAGAATTATGATATGGGTAAAATATATGTTATTATATATAAATTGCTTAGAAAACATCTGGAGCATGGTAAGAAGGAGTTAAACATTTATTCCTATTTGATGGGGAAATCTCAAGGTTGTGGCCTTCAGCTTTGAACCAGGGTGACACAAGCAGGGTTGTAGATGTCAACTAATCAAAATTGCATAAGAAATATAAAACTTATGGCTGACCTACGAGTACTCCAGGGATGATAACCTTTGCTCTGGATAGAATGCTGTGCTTCTTCCTGAAGTATCCATTTTCCTGAAGTGGAGGGGCCTCGAAGGTCCCATTTTATTATTAGAAGGAAACTTTATTATTAGAAGGAACCATGGATTCAGAAAAGAGACTATTTTTTCCAGGCTACTCAAAGTAAAGCTGGACAGGTCTGTGCGGCTTTGGTTACAGAGTAGCCTTCCTTGGAAAGTCCTGGGTGTAGAGCAAGACCTGAAAAAGTCAAGCTTTACAAACTTCCCCCTCCCTACAGCGGTTGTTTTGTGTCCTAATACATTATAACAGCAGTAACTTTTGTCCCTGTAAGTAAAATTTTGTAACCTCCTGCTCTCATAACATCCTGTTATGCTCATGCAGGGTTACCAAGGTACAAAACAGTGGCACAACAGAAAAGAGACAAATTATAAGTGCAAATTTGGCGGCTTGATAAACTGCCTTTGCTCTCCTTTCACCTGCCCGCAGGTTCCACACCAAAGGCCCAGCCCTTTGACCAAATGTATAAAAGCAAGAGCCTGGTCTTTGTCCAGTGCTCAGGCATTTTGGATATCATAAGGTCAAGCTGAGCTGGCGTGACACCTGAAACCTTGAAATAAAATCCTCCTGTTTCCCTGTTGGTCTCTCTGATCTCTTGAATTCTGCAGCAGATGAACACTGCCATGTCAGAGTCTTAGGGTTTCCTTCTTTCTTGTCTTATATTGACTCTGCCTTCTGTTTGCAGTCTTTCTCCTGGAAAGTTAGAGTGTAGTTAGCTAATTTCATCTTGGTTAAACTGCATAAAGAATTCTTTTCCTGTTTGAGTCTGGAGTGTTGCTAGACTTTTAAATTCCACATTTATAGTCCTTGTCTTTAGAATTCTTCCAACCATAGGTAAAGAAGGCTACAGTGCTCTGTGGAAAGGGTGCAGGTCCTGGGCCTCTGAGCCTGAGCAAATGCTTTGAACAGGACACGGCTGCTCCTCTGAGCACAAGAATTCAGTGTCTTGTTCACCTCTTTCAACAGGTTGTAAAAAAGGGGCCGAAGAAAACAGAGGCAGTTGGGCAGAAGAAAGATAGTGGACAGAGAACAGAATCAGGCTGTGACTGAGCTGCTGGGCTGTAAGAGATTGCAGGAAAAGAAAGAGATACACCCTCCCTAACTTACTTTTTAAGGAAAATATAACCTTTCCCAAGTCATTACATTTATAAGGAAGTAAATTCATTTATAACTGAGAAAGTAAGGATGTATAATGTATGATTGAAAAATATGATGTGTGTTTAAATTTTAAAAATTGTTACAGTAAAGGTCCTGTTCGTTAAACCCCTCAGAATGGTTCCCCCTGCTTTGAACACGTTTCCTATCATTTCCGCCACTTTCTGGAAGTCTTTTTTTGTTAATGTCTTTAGTTGTGCGATTGTGGCTAATTCTACATCCTGGAATCTATTCAAAATATTTCCCTTTCATAGTGGTTTTGACTTTAAGGAGGAGCTGGAAGTCACACAGAACCAGACTTGGTGAGTAAGTTGGATGAGGGCCCACTGCTAATGTTCTCAGGAGACTGCCTTTTACTCAGGCTCAGCAGCAGCTTTCCCCATATATGTGATCATCTCTTGTAAAGATACAAAGAGTGTTTCCAAAACCGCTTTCAGAAAGTGGCCAGAATAATGGAATAAGTGTATTTGAAGTGAAGTATTTTGAGGAGAATTAATTGCAAGGTGTCCTTTACTCTAATACACTTTTAAATTTAAACATTCACTCTAGTTCTTGATCACCCCTGTCTATCACTCATTCCTAATTATTCCAAATAGTTTGCTTTATGAAAAAGTAATTGAAACCCCCCAAATTATTGTGTGAACTTTAATGATTAACTCTTGCCTGGAATCTTACTTCCAGGTCTTCAGATGTCTGTGTGAGTCTTTACAAGGACTGTGGGATGAAGGTAACAAAGAGAATTTTGGGGGTGAGGCCCTGGGAGCTGCTCTCACAGGGTTCCCCAGTGTGGTCTCAGGAGACCCTTGAGAGGGCGGAAACTTCATTTTTCTGTTTCCTCACCAAAAATGCTTCCTTTAGGAGAAGCAGTGGTGACAAACTCCTTATGTGTTCTGGGAGGGGCTAAAGGATTGTCAGATGAGGCCTCCTCACTGGCTTGTCATAGACTATGGTCTTCTCTACTTGAATGGCTGAGGATGGGCACTGGGTACCTTTGAGGCAGGAGCATGTTAGCTCAGCTGCTATCTTGAGAGTAGCACCTGCGGGGCCAGGAGCTGTGAGTTACAGGGGAATAAAGGTGTGGTCAGGCCAATTTTGTCGGAGGATTTAGAGTGTGCTGAGTAGGGTACAGAGGGGCTTTGCTGTTGGTCATTGCTCTGCAGAGAACTTTAGACTCTGAGCTGCAGATAGAGGGGCTGGAATGGGAGGGAAGTGACCAGAAGACCAGGTGCTCCGTAGTTTAGTCTTGGCTGGGTTAATGATGCTCAAAGGGCCTTGACCTTGCCTGTTTTAAAATGGTGTTGCAAATTAGCTAGTTAAATCTGAGCTATTTGTGCAGAACAGATCATGTGAAGCTCAAAGGAATTTTTTACTTTTTGGTTTTTCTAAATTCTACCAGGCAGTTGTTTTCATCTCTTGAAAAGAAAACATGACGTAGAGTGTGGCTGCATTAGATCAACCACACCTGTGCATCATTCTGTCAATTAGGGTGGATGATTTCAACAAGGCCTCCCCATAGTCCAGAGGAATTATAACCCAGCAAGACGGATGTATTTATCTGATCCATGGCTTTGACGTATACTTAATATTTTCATTAGTTTCAAAAAAGATAAAAAAAGGTCCTCTTAAAGTTCTCCTGTAACAATCTTGGGTTATCTTCCACCTGGCACTTTGGTTTATTTATTTATTTAAAAAATAAAAGAATGAAAACATATTAACAAACACATATACACTTACAAAATAACACAAAGACAATACAAGCAATACTGAATTTCAGACAAGGTGATAGAAAATTAGCAATGGTTGTTGTATTACATATTGATTTCTTCAAAGTGGTTACTCAGGAAAACAAACATAGATATGTAAGGTTGATCAAATAATTAATCATTAACTGCTCCTTTCAATAAAGTGATAGAAGTCAGTAGTGCAGCTGTGTTAGCTATCCGGTGTGTACATATAAACATAGTTTTCCCCTTCTTTCTCTTCTCTTTTCCCTCATCCTACTTGTTCTTTACTTTTGAGTAGGTTCCTTTTGTTTCATAATCCCGGCACTTTGTTTAATTGGAATGAAATCTGGTTTCAGATTGAGTCACATGTTTTAAGAGATGCCTTTTCTAAAACTGATAATTTGTGAGCATATGCCTTATCTAAGTTTCTAGAATTTTTCCCCAAACTATATAAGACCCAGACATTATCAAGCATTTTTACTTTCTGAAACTTCAAGATTTAGTTCCTGGGGGATTGTTAGTATTGCTTTTCTAGTGTTACACTATGTACAAAAAAGTAATATCTCTCCACATGACTTAAGGGACTTGATATTTGACATAAAATTACAGTCATGTATGGTTCTAAAGCTATATATGAAAAGATGAAACTGAATCATTTCATTGAATACAATACATTTTCCTCCCCAAATAAATTGATTTTAAATAAATTCTCTTCATTTCTTTCACCCTGCTAGGCCTGGCTGCTTGCTGTGAGACACAGCTAAGTAGGAAGGAGGCTTGTTACTTGATGGCAAATTAATTCAACAATTTCAACAAATATTTATCGAATGCCTACTATATGCCAAACATAATAGTATGAGCCAGGCATGCAAAGTCAATCAGGTATAGCGCTTGCTTTCAAGAAGCTCACTAGTGGATGAGCCCAGAGGTTCATTTACAGTGAACTCCTCTGCAATGTCCTGAGGTGCTGTACTAGTGATGGGGTGGAGGGGGTGTGCAGAAAATAATTATGTGTTTCCTTAGGTGACATTTGAACTGGACTTGAATCCTAGCAGGGTAAAATCATGGAAAAGATGTTTCAGGCAGAAGACAAAAAATGAGACTACCATTCTACAAAGTTTAGTTACCTACTAGACTTCTGGCACTGATGTACTAAGGCTAGAACTGGCAGAGGAAGAGAGGTGACATTGAAATCCCTCCTATACACTTGCAGATACAAAAATATAATGTTTTATAAGAGTCATAGTGCTTTTCCATGAATTATTTACTTCTCACAGGAACCCTGTGAAGTAAGAATTATAGAAATTCCTCAGCTAAATAAGTGCTCAGATTATGAATGTTTCCTAAACCAGAGTGAAAGCGAATCAATACCGTTTTCCACCAACAGATGCCAGTGGCAGTTACACGCTGTCCTGAGCCACCCTGGGCCTCTCTCTTTTTCTTAGAATCAATTGTACATGCAATAGTTGTGTAGTTTGGGTAGTTTATAAATATTACTAATTGCATTACGGGCAGTCAGTGCAAAGGCATGGAAAACTGTGGTGATAGTTGGTAGATTTAAGGTAGCAGCTGTCTCTGATGGTTACTTTTGATGCTAGCTGAAGGCTTAGCAGACAGTTTTGCACAGATTGTTCTCTCAAATGCTAGTGTCATAAGAGTGGCCTGCGTTCTGCCCAGCACCTTCCGTGGCCTTCTAGGAGTCTTTTTAGGCCATACCCTAGTGCAGGGAAGCAAATATCTCAGAGACAACCCTCAGTCCTGCAGATAAGGGTGGAGGAGAAGAACCTGTGGATAAACTGTCCAGCTCTTGCCCTTTAGGTGAACGATTGAAATGTGTTCCTCAAGGTCTTGGCAGATTTGAACCCCTCGGGCTGCACCAAGCAGTTCAGTAGTATCTCTCTACCTGTATCAGCTTTTCTGTCTGTGTTCCCCAAATGTTTGACAGCTCATTTACCTGGAGACATTTTCTTTAGAATATAAGCTCCTGAGGGCAGGGCTTTCAATTATTACTTTGGAGAATTCCAGGCAAAGATTTGGCTATAGGTATGGCAAAGAGAAAAATAATATACTGGATTAAGAACTTTGAATGAACAAATTCACATTTATATGAATGTAAATATATATATATATATATATATATATATATATATATAGTTTTTTAACAAGTAAAATGTCTGCCAGCAGATGAGTGGAAAAATTACAGGATGTCATAGAATACCACCAAAAGGCATACCACTATTTATGCAAAACATGGATGAATGGTATTAAATTGAGTAAATAATCACCTATAAGATGGCCCTGCTGTTAGACCCTGCTTATAAGATTCTAGAGCAGTGAAGTTAATCTATAGTTCTTGGGGAGCTGGGGATATAGCTCAGTGGAATAAGCGCCTGCCTAGCAAGCACAAGTTCCTGAGTTCGATCCCCAGCTCCGCCAAAAAAAAAAAAAAAAAATTATAGTTCTTGGGTGCTATTGCACAGTAGGGTAACTACAGAAAATGATAATAACTGTCCATCTTAAAACCTAAAATGGATAAGTTTGAATATTTTCACCCTGAAGAAATGATAAATGTTGGGAAGGTATGTGTAACTTAAACATTACACAATGTATGCATGTGCTAAAATAACATGTAGGACCCTGTAAAGATTTATAATTTTAATGTTTTTATATGTCAGTTAAAAATTTTAAATAAAAAGTTAACATATAAGAAGAATGGGCTAGCGGTAGCATGGCTGGGGATTGCAAAAGGGTATGAGGGAGATTTAGGTTGGATGGAACTGCCTTACAGTGTATGGGATACAGTGTTACTTCAATGACTGTATGGTTTTTCATGTTTGTCAAAATTTGTGGAACTTGGACACATAATATGTATTTTTTTTTTACATGGAAATGATACCTTGATAGTTTTTATTTATTTATTTTTATTTCAAAGAGAATAAAAAACAATAAAATAATACAGAATTCTAAAACAAGATGATAGGAAATTAACAATGATTGTTATATTGCATATTGTTAGCTTCAAAATAGTTGCTCCAATTACCGGAGATGGGCATGCAAAAATGATCAAACAGTTAAGCACTAAGTGTTGCCTTCAATTAACCAACAGAAATAAGTAGTGCCATTATCTTAGCTATTGTGTGTGTGTGTGTGTGTGTGTGTGTATTTCCCTTTCATTTCTTTTTCTTTTCTCCTTTCCACCATCCCAGTTATTTTTTTGTTTTGAGCAGTTTCTCTTTCATAATATCTATTGTATTTTTCGGATCTTATTTACTCTTTAAGTTTCTTACACTAGGGAGACAAGATGATGTTTTCACATGTGGGTCTGATTTATTTCACTTATGAGTATGATCTCTAGTTGCATCCATTTACCTATAAAAACCTCGAGTTTACCTTTCTTTTAGCTGAGTAATACTCCATTGTATACAAATACCATATGTTTTTTATCCAGCTGATGGGCATTTGGGTTGTGTTCAAGATTTAGCTATAATTGTGCTGCTATGAACATGGGTGCGTATGTACTGCTATGGAATGATGACTTCAATTCTTCAGGAAAAATTTGATATAAGAAAGAAGCCCAAAGGATTTTTTGTTTTGTTTTATTTGAGACAGGTCTTGGTATGTAGTTCAAGTTGGCCCTGAACTCACTATATAGTCCAGGCTGGCTTCAAATTCATGGCAACCCTTCTACCTCAGCCTCCTGAATTCTGAGATTACAATATAGGATCCTTTGTTCCATGTACTAGATAAATTATTTTGTGCAGAAGCTCAGATATGTGAGGAAGTACTGTTTCTTCATATATTGCAAGTTAATAGCATAAAGACATAAAACATAAGGTAGAATATAATAATAGATTTTCAACCACTGTTTGGATTGCTGATAAATTTAAACCATAGAATTGTTTTGTGAGCTTTCAAATAAAGTTTATTATAGGCTTGAAATGCTCATGACTTGGGGAATATGATTAGTAGCCCATCCATGATATTTTTTCTTTTTGAAATATACAATAGCTTGTGTAACTATGGATAGAAATACCAGGGCTAATTAGCAAGCACCAAGACTTTTATTTATATATTTATTTTGAGACATAATATTTGTATAATATTTCTTATATCAAATTTGAGGAGAACATTATGGAAATTTGATACAGGTGCAGAATGGGTAATAAATTAGGGTAACCAGTATTTCTGTATCTTTAACTGTTAATTATTTTTGTTGTTTTAATGAATAATTACCTCCTTGGCTATACAAAAACCAGAACTAATTCCTCCTGTCTGTGTTTTGGGTGCCTCTGTTGATCCTTTTTCTGTCCCCAACCTCTGATCTCTTTGGTCTCTGCTCACCACTTTCTACTCTGTTTTTCTGCAAAAATGGACTTAAGTTTCCACAAAGGAGTGAGAAGTGTGTTTGCAGCTTACTGTCTGTCTTACTTGGTTTAATATAATGACCTGCAGTTTCACCTATGTTGCTGTGAATGACACGATCTCATTCTGTTACGGCCAAACCACATTCCATTGTGCATACGCACTACATTTTCTTCATCCATTCATCCACAGAGTGGCATGCAGGTTGTTTCCACATTTTAGCTATTGTGCATAGTGCTGTGATGCACATGGGAATGCAAGTACCTTTTTAATATAATGATTTCATTTCCTTTGGCTATATATACATCCTGTACTGGAATTTCTGGATCACGTGGTTGTTCTATTTTACAGTTTTCTGAGGAATTTCTGTATTGATTTTATATGATACCTGAATTTTATTGAGTTCATGTGTAAATTCTAATAACTTTTTGATGAATATTTAGGATTTTCTATGCAGAAATTATGTCATCTGCAAACATGGGTAATCTACGTTTTTCTTTTCCAACTGGATGTCCTTTATTTCTTTATCATGCCTAACTGCCCTTGCTTAAGGTTCTACTACTGTATTAAATAAAACTGCACATCCTGTCTTGCTCTCAGAGGAAGTTCGGAGCTTTTACCTGTTGGACATGATATTAGCTATGGGTTTTCACATATAAACTTTAGTATTTTTAAGTATTTTCCTTCTATGCCTCATTTATAGAGTCTCTGTCATAAAGGGATATTGAATACCATTGAACACTTTTTCTTTATCTATTGAGATGATCATAGTTTTTTTCCTTTATTTTGTTCACATGTTTTAGTATGTTCACAGATTTGTGTATGTTGAACCATCCTTGCGTTAAGTGAGAAGAATCCCACTCAAAGAATGTATGATCTTCTCGATGACTGTTGAATTTTGTGAGCTAAGATTTCATTACTTTTCCATCTATGTTCTCCAGGTATGGATCCATGTTCTTCTGTTTTGTTGTATTTTTATTTTGTTTTGGTATCAGAGTAATGCTGCATGGTAGAAAAAATTTGGCAGGCTATCTTCCATTTCAACTTTTTGGGATATTAAAAAATTAGAATTGCTTATTTAAAAAAGTTCTGTGCCATCCATTATTAAATCCACTAGGTCTTGGATTGTATTTTAGTTGGGAGAATTACAATTGCACTTCAATATAATTAGTCATTTGGGGTCTGGTTAGATTTTCTCCTTCTTGATTCAGTTTGTAGGTTCTATTTTGTTCAGAAATCTGTCCATTTTTTTCTAGTTTTTCCAGGTTCTTGGCATGTACTTCTTCATAGTAGTTTTTAATGATTCTTTGTATTTCTGTGGTATCTGCCATAATGTAATATCTCATTTTTCATGTCTGATTTTGAGCCTTGTCTCTTTTTCCTGGTTAGTTTAGCTAAAGGTTTGTCAGTTTTGTTTATCCTTTCAAAAACCAACTCTTCATTGCTTAAGTCTTTTGTATTTTTGGTCTCTATTTTATTTATTTGTTATAGATGTTTACTATTTCTTCCTTTTTATTAGTGTTGATTTAGATCTTGCTTCTCTAAGACCCTGAGGTACAACATTTGCCCAAGAGAATAAATGACAACTAGGTAAGTCTGTCCTCCTATCAAATTCATATCCCACTTATAAAAGAGTTCTGCTTTATTTTTCAAGAAAGGTGAAGGTTAGAGGCCTTAAAGAAGGTGCTATCTTGTCAGTGCTATCTTGACGCTCGCTGACATGAAGTATCAATGTGAGAATACTTCCTTTTTAATTTATCCCCAAGTTTATTGGTTAAAAAACAGCCTATATTTAACTGTTAGTTATATTTGCCACTTAATGTAAGGAGTGCAGTTGTAATGACCATTCCTTAGAAACCTTCCAGTATATGTGTGTGTGTGATGATAAAACCACTATTGAATTCATAATATTTGGGTACAAAATTGGAGCATATTATTTTTCACAAATTTTTGTTTTGACTGAGCATCCATGTAGCACACTCTGGTCTATAGTCTTGGTGGAGAGTGTTGGTTCTGCAGGTATCCACACCACCATGCAGACATTGCCTGTTTCTCTCATGCTTTATCAGTTCCTTGTTCAAGTTCAGTAAGTCAGCCACCATAAAGGTTCAGATCCATAGACCATATATACCACTTTTAATATGCATACATTATTTCTTCTAATATAAAAAAGAGATTAGATATATTTCTGCTAGTATTGTGCTCAGTAGTTACTCAGTGCCTAGTTTTAAAATTGTGTGACAAGAACCACACATTTATGAAAATACAGCTACAATTTTAAATGGAGCAATTAGGCAACACAAATTACAGACAATGTATGAGAAATAACTCACTGTAATTGAGTGTGTCATATGCATAATTATATGGTACATTATGCACCTATCAGTCAATGACACAGCCAACTAGTACATCATCTGAGACGCAAATACTACATTTAGAACAGACAGTAATGGAGTAGGAGCCTTGTAAACATGGTATAGTTCATTAATATTTAAAATGGAACAATCTAAGATGCTGTCACTTACTGAAATAAATACTAATTTGAAGGTTCTTTCACCTTTCATTTGGTATGTTTACAAATACTTTGTGTTTGGAATTTTAATTTTTATTAGAATCCAGTCGTGTAATAATTAATAGAACAGATGTGATGACAAATTACAAAAAAAAGATGAAACAAATTTAGACAATGGAGTAAAATGATTTATTTTCTTCTGAAATAGTCTTTCAGTCCTGAACTGTTACTACTTAACATGTTCTACTGTGAATTCCCATCCCTCAGCTGGCAATGATACATTCTCATTCCAGTAAAATTAACACTGACTTTTTAAAGGGAAAGTATAGCAGTCAAACTTGATAGCTTCTCTTCCCTTAAATTCTCTAGTATTCTCCACCCTCTCAACTATTAAATGTCTCCAGAAATCCATTCTCTATAATGGAAGCATAACAAGAAATTGATAAAGTGAGCATGAATGTTAGGAAACTCCCGCAAGACGCAGTAGTCCAAAGATACAGATATCAGAAAAAGAGCAGATGAGAAGCTTTAGGCTCGAAATAAACCTAGACTCTATTCTTAGCTAAGTACCTTTAAATATTAAAGGAAGCCCATTGGAGTGCAGACAGTGTGGGAAAGGAGAACATTGGGTATTCAATAACCTGGCTCCCTCCCTCGCTTGTGAGAGCCAGGCTTTTTGGAGCTGGATAAATCAGAATCTGCAAGCAACAAAGGCATTTTACAGGGGATGAGATCAAAAGCTTTCTTCTCCAGGGAAAAATTGCGCTATTATTTTCCATCTCTATCCTTGGGGTGAGAACTCATATTGATTCTCCTATGAGCATAGACTGGCCAGAGCCTTCTGCAAAAAGGATTTCATTTACCTACTTCTTTTATGTGATTTTGGGCCTCCAGTTGTGGCTACAAATCATAGGACCTCAATAGACCAATTACAGAAACATCCCTGAGATATGCAATTGTCTTTTAGAGTATTTTAGCTTTCAATCTCCTGTACCTAGAGACTACTGGGCTATTATAGAGAATTCTTGAAATGAAGTATGTGTGTGTGCATGTGTGCATGTGTGTGTATGTGTGCATATGTGTGAAAGACAGAGAAAGACAGGCAAGACACAGAGACAGAGAGATACAGAGATCAGTAAAGAGTCCTCTACTTTAAGATATATACCATCCATTTTCTATTTTTAAAAAAATCTTTCCGAGGCAGGATCTCGCCATGCAGTTCAGGCTGGTCATGAGCTCACTTTGTAGCCCAGCTACAAACTCGAGACAATCCTCCTGCCTCAGCCTCCCAAGTGTTGGGATTACAGGCATGTGCCACCATGCCCGGTATATACCATCCAGTTTGAGATAGGAAAGTATGCTTAAAATTTAAATTAATTCCTTGTATTTTTATATCTTTGTTTGTATTGAGTTTATTGTTAAAACATAACCTGAATTACCTGGGTAAATCTCCATGTATTTACTCAGTAGAGACAAAGGGCATTTGCACCCTGTGTTATACCTCTTAATGTACATTTAATTATGTCCTGCACTTAGCAAAATATGAACATAGAAGTTGTCTCCTGGATAAGGTCATACATTAAAATACTGGGCTTCTATACTTTTTTACAGGAAGCCAGACTGCCAGGAAAGCCCCATTCATTTCAGAGCCCAAGCATTCATCTGGGAGATTACTGCTGTGGAACTCAAACTATGCTTTTCATCCCAGAGTTCAGAGAAGGGTCCTGTAATTAACAAGACTTGAATAAAGTGCTCAGCACTTTTTATGACTGGTAAGAAACTGAAAAAATGGTCATTGTTCATTTCTAATCTAAAAGTAGCAAACATGTTCCATAGCTTAGAAGTACAAGAACTGACCAGGAAAGATGTTCCAATTATACTCGTCCTGGACAGTGTCAAAATACATCTGATGGGTGTATGAGAAGGTGCCACTTATTTCTCTTTTCGCAAGTGCTGGGCTCTATGCTATATGCTGTGAAGCAAGCACTGGGATTTCCACTTCGCAGTGAAGGAAATGGTCCTAGAGAGCATAAGTGATTTGTCCAATAATTGAGGTGACATGGACCCTGGGCAATCATCCTCCCAGGGCGCTAACTGCTCCCCCTTGTCATTCCCCCTGGCTAAACAGTTGCTTGTCACAAGTGACAGAGAAGTAGGCTTCAGTCTTAGGCTCCATGATTCCAAACTTGTGCTCTTAATTGCTTTACTTTAACAGCCCTCTACACTTTCAAAATTTGTTCGTAGTTTGCCTGAGTCAAAATATTTCCACCTCTCTGAAACAAAAATGTCTGAGTATGTTTTTATAAAGGCAAGAATATGCGGGTATGAATAATAATTCACATGATTATTTGTGCAGACTTTATAATAACTTTGGGTTGATCATATAGTAGTTTATTTAATTATTAGACTCCTTTGAGTAATAATAAATTAGTCTTTCAATTAGATTCTTGGAAATTCACAAAATTTAACCCTTAAAAATATTTAAAGATCATCTGCTTAGATCCTCTTACTTTATAGAGTAAAACTTCAGGAATTTTTGCTTGATTATGCCATATGTGAGATTATCTGTAAGTCTACCACTGTGTTTTCTGTTATTGGCGTGGAGACTATCACCCAGGCCCGGGAGACAATATTTAATTGTGTTGTATCTGAGACTCCCACCAAAAGCAATGAAATCTATAGTCAGGGAGAGGAATGAACACGGATTTGCTTCTCCATTTGTGTATAGTGCACCAGTCAAAATCACCACTGAATTGATTTTCTGCAAAAATCAATTATGTGCATACTTGGTATATGTGAATTTAATCGACCTTAATTCTACCTCACTAATTTTCCAAATTCTTCAAATCTATCTGTCATCTATCTGTCATCTATCTCATCTCTACATCTGTCTCAACCTACATCTATATCTATATATACTTTACATATGGTATCTATGTATCTGTCTTTCCTTTATAAAACAATCAAAACATTATTGGAATTTCCCGACCATAATAGTAGTATTTTTAGAATTCACCAGCTGAGAAAATTACTTTCAGTTCAATAGATTCCAAGTAAGTTCATATTTCATGAATGTCAGAAGCATCTGCACACACTGCAAAAGAAATAGTATGTGTTCATAGGAAATATTTATTCATTATGTTGACGGTGTATGGTGTCACATGAATTTCTTTAGATTGCCATAGTTCTACTTTGCTTATTCTGTAATCCATGCATCTCATTAACATTTATTTAACATGTATTGACAGATCACACACTACATGTAGATACTAAATAAAGCAGTGGATATACAGTAGAAGCCACATAGGCTATTTCCTGACTTCTTGGTTCAGAATATAATATGTGCAACAGAGGAAGGTTTACCAGGCAGCAATAATAGCATGTGACCTAGTTCAGGGATCAGGGGATGTTTACTGATCCCTGACTCACCAGAGAGTTGAATGGTGAACAGATTTTAGGAAGACTATAGAAGAATGGGCACAGGATCAAGGCAGCTATTGGCTAGGGATGAAGCTCTAGTCCAGACCCATTTCCTATGGGCCAGGAGAAGAAGCATTCACCCATATTTATATATCAGTGTCTTATATATATGAGAAAGTCAAATGGTGTCCTATCCTCCACTGAATGAATGAAGTGGCATATTTAAAATGAGGAGGAGATCTGGGGAAGATGGCGACCAGGTGAGCAGCAAGGGAGAGAACCTTCTTAATAAATACCACCAGCTCGAGACAGACTTGGCGAGCGTGAATGCCGGGACCTCGGCTGGGAAGTTTAAACTGGGCGTATTTCTCTGAGATGCCGGGGGAGATGTGGTAGGGCGGACCAGGCTGCCGGGGCGAGACGTGGGAAAGCCCCAGACGCTGGGAGCCAGGGACGATTCCCGCAGGGAAGAAGCTTGGCTCGGTCCAAGCGCAGTGGGAGCGCGGCCGCCTCGGTCCCTCCCGCCTCCCGAGCCAGTGCAGCCCCCCGGCGACTCCTGACGGAGATCGGCTTGCTAGCGGCGGAGACGCCCGGCAGTCCCACGTTTCGCGCGTGTCGGGCGAGCCGCGCGGAGGGCCCCAAACGCCGCCGGAAGCGGAGAGAAAGATTTTCTGGGTCCTAGCGCCCTGAGAGCACGGACGGCTTGATCCCTCCCGCCTCCCGAGCCGGCGCAGTCCCCCGGCGACTCCGGACAGAGATCGGCTTGTTGGCGGCGGAGACGCCCGGCGGTCCCACGTTTCGCGCGTGTCGGGCGAGCCGCGCGGAGGGCCCCAAACGCCGCCGGAAGCGGAGAGAAAGATTTGCTGGGTCCTAGCGCCCCGAGAATACAGACGGCTCGATCCCTCCCGCCCCCCGACCCGGCGCAGCTCTCTGGCGACTCCCGACAGAGATCGGCTCTCTGGCGGCGGCAACGCCCAGCGGTCTCACGTTTTGTGCGCATCGGGTGGGCCGCGCAGAAAGCCCCAAAGGATAGACTGGCACCTTGGAACCTTCATGCCTGCAGGGACTCCAATAACTGGTGAGATATCGGAGCTCGCGACCAGATCACCGAGTGGGGGAGGAGATCCATCCCTATACCTGCAGGGAACCCTGGGAGGGTGGGGGAGCAGTCTTACACACCTCACCCAGGTCACTAGGTAGGGAG
>PVLD010008178.1:0-85917 GCA_004027595.1 Dinomys branickii | reverse complement strand
CCCAGCCTGTTTTGATGGTGCAGACCACATTTAGGGCAAATCTCCTCACTCTGTTGTCCCACAGGCCAATCGGGTCTAGAAACATCCTTACAGAATGCTCCAAAGGGGGTTTTACTAGTTTTCTAGACATTTCTCAGTCCAATCAGGCTGACAATCAAGATGAGCCACCCTATTGCTATTTCATGTAGAAAATGGAGAAATAGGGCTGGGGATATAGCTCAGTGGAATAAGTGCCTGCCTGGCAAGCACAAGGTCCTGAGTTCAATCCCCAGTACCACCAAAAAAAAAAAAAAGAAAATGGAGAAATAACAGTAGATGTGATAGAATTATTGGAAAGAGTAAGTAAAAAGTATGTGGTTCATGCACAATTATTCTGCCAAGATAAAGTGTCAGCCCTCCTGGGTTCTGGGACACTGGCCTGCTGCCCTCCTCGCCCGCTCACTTGGGGCCCAGCCAGACTTCCCCGGTGCCACCACCCATCTCCCCAGGTCGTGCGCAAGCCCTGTTCCTGCCAGCATCGAGCCCTTCCCTGAGGCGGGCCTTTCTCACTCCCATGACCCTGTCGGATCCCTTGCTCCTTTTCTGCTCCCCTCTGGTTTGACCCTCTGTCTGGCTTCCTTTAGGCTGGGCTGTCAGGGAGGAAGAAAGAGTTGTTGGGTGGAATTGGGGACACCACGGGGGGCACGGTGCACTGACAGGGGGTGGGAGCCTGTAGTGATAGATGTCTCTGGGAAACAGGAGCCCCAGCCTCAGTGCCTCTCATGGGAAGAGGCTGATTTTGCCACCACAGTGAGAGCCCAGGGAGAATGGGACCACATAGGAACAGCCTTGGCTACGGACATGGGAGGGTTCTCAGGAAACCTAAGGAAGCACCTCATGGGGTACGGCCGTTCCCAAGAAAGCTGAGGTTTTGTCTTAATGAGATTCAGTCATAGAAAAATGGGCTTTCTCTCCCCCCACATGTCCTCATGTGGATTCTGAGAACTCCGAAGTGCTTTGTGTAGGCTGAACTCCAGGACTCGGGTTCTGTTCATTCACGGGGTGTCCAGGGCTGCGGGGCTTTTCAAACCCACGTGGATGCTGAGGCGAAAGGGCCTTCTAAAGGGGGAGCTGCTGCCCCCAGCTGGGGGGCAGAGAGCAGGCTCGTCCCCCAGCCTCCAGCCGCATTTCCTTGACCCAGAAAAGTGACTCACTGCTGCATGCTGGGAAACCATGAGGCTGCTGTCCCCCTACAGTGTAGTAGGGGAGACGGAAAGCAGGGAGGAAGGAGAAGGTCGGGGTAGCGGGGGCTGCCCTTGGCAGGACAGGACCGGGCAGCCGAAAGAACAGCACCCTGCTGAGTGAGGCAGACACATCAGGCACGTGGAACGCTATTGCAGTTGAGTGTGTGCATGAGTGTGTAAGGCATGTGGAAAGTGCAGAGAGCCCGAAATCTGAGTCCATGCTCTGCCACTCACCACAGTGATAGTAGGCAAAATATTTAATCTCTGAGAGTACCATTTACCAAATAGGAAAATATTTTATTGTGCTCGCCCCCAACAGTTTCCAGAAGAAGTATTTTTGCTTAAAAGCTCTTTGACATATTAATGCCTCCTAGTCAGCAAGAACAGCTGGAACTGAGGCACTGTCCAGACAGAGGGACCCCAGGCCCTTTCCTGCCAAGTAACCCTGGAAGCTAACAACCAATGCAGTGGTTTCCCATCCCTGGAGCTTTAAAACAGAAAACTATGCTGGACCCCACTGCAGTGGAATAGCACCTGTGGGCACAGAGCTGTGTTGCTTTTAAGGCCAAGATGACCCTGAAGAGCAGGCAGGATGGACTGCGGGCTACGCAGACACACCTCCTCCCCAGCTCCTTCCTTGCACCCTGTGGTGCGCTGGGGAGCACTGGGAATGTGAAAAGGAAGCAAGACGCCCAACTCGCGCTGGCCAGCATGGAGTGCGATGCCTCTTTAGCTGCCACGTCCTCACCGGGCTCTGTGATGTCCCTGCACTGAGTGGAGCCCAGCTTGGGGCCTCCCAGGGCTCCTAGTTCTCTGCTTCTGCTGTCTTTAGGGCTGAGCATAGCCCGGGTCCTCCTCACTGTGCTTGTGTGTAGCTGGCGTCAGGCCTAGAATCTGTCAGCAGCTTCATTGAGATGCTGCCCCAGCTCTGCCCTAGTTCAGGATTTCAGAGCCTTAAGGCCCCCAGCCCGGCCTTTCCCGACTCCCTCTGTCACCCTGGAAACAGCTCTTGGTTTCTAGGGGTCCAGGGTGAATGGTGTGCAGGCTGGGGCACGGGTAGAGGGCAGGCTGGCTGGCTGGGGTAGGGAGAGGCGTGGTAGAACCGAGTCTTGGCATAGGGTAGGGCCAGGGACACCAGTTCAGGCCCACCCTGAAGAAAGGGCCCTTTCTGATGTTCATTGGCTTAGAGGAGGTATTTTTCTGTGGTTTTTCTCCCCTGGTGAGGGAGCCTTTTTCTAATTTGCACAAAAGCATTGTATGTCTAAGTGTTGGCGGAGCACTTGAGCTGCCTGCCGGTAGCCTGTGGGGTTTGTCCCAGGACCCTTCTGTCCCCAGCAGAGACTCTGGCTCTAACAAGCCCCAGAGCCAGCCGTAAGTGAGGAGAGAGAGCACACTGCCTCCCAGACTCCCACCAGCCATGCTCCCCACCAAGCTCAGGAAGGGGCACGTGGGATGCCTGCATGGAACTGTCTCGAGTTCCCTGGGCGTTTCCTGAGCCCGGAGTCCCCATCATCCTGAGATACCTGTGGGAATAACCAGGTGAGGCTCAGCAACCATGCTCCTTCTCTTTGCTTTTGAGACTCTGTGGAACTTGTGGCCCCTGTCCGCAGAAACACCCACTACGCCCGAGCCATGCTACCAGAAAGCATGAGGGGGAGGCGTAGGTAGGTGACCCAAGTTCAAGGTTCTGCTCTAGAAGGGAGAGCAGAGCTCTGGCCCTGTCTCCGCCATTCCCTCATCACCTGCTCCCTGGACCTCAATACGCCCTTCTCCAGATAGGGTCTTGTCCTTCCCAGCAAGACTGCGGTGAGTGTGAGGGTTGTCTATCGTGGTAATGTACAAGGAGTGGTTGAAAGGTACAGTGAGTGTTTAAATTAAAACCAATGTATTACCATAAAAGACACATTGCCATGAATCCCCTTGTTTCGAACAGACTTCTCCCATCATTTTGTCTCTTTCTGAGGCAGCTCTGGAATTCTTCTTAAATGACTATCTTTCTGAGGGATGATCAGAAACATGGTGAGTACCGCCGCTGAGTGCCATCCAGAAGAGAGGCACATTTGTAACAACATGGTGGTGGGTCCACATCCACCTTACTCACCACACCCAGCAATGTGAAATTTCCAGTGCAAGTAAAGGTTAGGGAAGGGTGGGCAGCCCAGGAGCCTGAGCCAGGATATCAGTTAAAGAAGCAACCGCACCGCAGCTTGGAGTAGAAGCTCAGTCAGTCTCCTCCCTTCTCTCGAGTCCCACCCTCATTCTGGCTTCTGAGAACCACCTTAGTCCTATCTCTCAGATGTGGCAGCCACAACCAGTCGCCTGTTCTCTAAACCTTGGGTCACCCAGTGAAGTGAGCGCTTCTGCCAGATTCCCTGACCTCAGTGAGGAGAATAAGGCCTTGGACATGTAGTCCATCCCACTCTCCGTCCCTGCACCCCACATAGAGCACCGCCTGTCTGACGATGGGAACATCCTCTGGACCTTGGGAAAGGGACATCTAGAAAAGGCCTGGGATGAGGCTGTGTGTGTGGCTGAGATGGCTGGGGCCGAGGAGGAGTAGTTGGTAGGTGCCTTGCTGAGCCAGTAACCTGCCCATGCTGGGCTGGTCTGCACCACCACCCTGGGCCACAGCAGTGGTCACTCTGCGCCACAGCCACTGCTCCCTGTGCTCAGCCTGTCGGGAGGCTGCAGAGTCCAGGGCTGCCAGGACCAGAGGACACTCTGGCTGCAGGCTGCTCCAGAAAGTTTGATCTTGGCTGGCAGAGGGGGATGGTGGTGCTGAGAGCTGTTCTCACTGCACTGGCCCTGCATCTTCCTTTCTTGCACCACTAGGAATGCTGTGGCCTGTAAGCTAGAGCTTTGGGGGTGGGAGGCCTCAGGCATAGGTGAATGGCAGGAAGGGAAGCTGACTGGCAGTGCAGATCTCAAGCCCTAAAGATGTACAAACCTTTGGACCTGGCACTCCACTGCCGGAATAATAGTGAGTTCATAGAAGGCATATATACAGTGACCCTTATCTCAGCCTTGTTTAGAACTGATACCACTCCACGGGAGATTGGAATGTTCACGCAATGGAGAACTTATGTACTACTTACACAGCAATGGAATTACCAATAACATTTGCCAAGAACATTCTGGTGTGTGTCTTTTGGCCAGCATAGGTATGCCTTTCTCTTGGGTATATAGATTGGGTATAGATGAGATTGCTGGGTTCAAAGGATTGTGTATGTTCTTCTGCGTTGCTGCTGGAAAACAGTGATTGGTCCAGTGAGCACCCCCATGCCCAGAGAACAAACACTCTAATTGTTCCAGCATCTCTGCTAACACTTAGTATTGTTGACTTGTCCCATTTTGACTTTTTTAGTGAATACCTGATAGGGTTGCATTGTGGTTTTACCTGCTTGTCGAAATATGTGCCCACGAGAAAATAAAATGTATATATTTATAAGATGGAAATCTACAAAGCCATGAAAAATTATGAACTACTAATTCACACAGCTACATGGATAAACTTAAAAATATATTCAAATTGTGTACAAGAGAGGACATACTGCATGATTACATTTATATAAAGCGCTAAAACAGGGGAAACTAAGTCAGGGTGCTAGTAATCAGAAGAGTTGCCTATGGGGATGAGGAGATACTGAGGAAGGAGAGGATTAGGGAACTTTCTGGAGTGTTGAAAATGTTCGATACTGTAGTCTAGGTAGTAGTTAATTAAGTGGATATTTATCATATTGGTTCTGTGTCATCAGAAAGGTGTCATGGTTTAAAACTAAAATGTTCCCCTGAAGCCTCCTACATTTGTTTGTTTTTTGTTTTTAGCCTTTTTGAGACAGGGTCTCATTATGCAGTTCAGGCTGGCCTTGGGCTCACTTTGTAGCCCAGGAGGGTCTCGAACTAGCAATGATCCTCCTGCCTCAGCCTCCCAAATGCTGGGATTACAGACGTGCACCACCACGCCTGGCAGCCTCCTAGGTTTGGAAGGTAACTGGATCATGCAGGTGCTGCGTGCATTATCCATTGATGAGTTCCATAGCCAAATGGGGGGTTAAGAGGTGCAGGCTGCTCAGCAGAGGCAGGTCACTGGAGTGTCCCTTTGGAGGGTAGACCTCCCTTCTCAGCTGCCCCCTTCTTTCTCTACTGCCTGACCACCCTGGGGTGTCAGCTTTCCTCCACTCAACCCCTCCTGCTCTTTCTGCCTTGGGGTAAGCCAACCCTCTGAATCTGTGAGCCAAATGCCCATCTCCTTTAAATAGTGAGTGTTAAGTATTTTGTCCCAGCAGTAGAAAAGTGACTAGTTCAAAAGAGAAGAAAAAGAAAACAAAGATGAATCTCACTAGAGAGAAGCTTCTGTCCTTGGGTTATTGATTGAGCTGCACATTAAGTTTCCTTCCAACTCTGACTCAAAAGTCAAGGCTTAGGAGTGTAGCTCAGTGGTAGAATCCTTACGTAGCATGAGCAAGGCCCCAGGTTCAATCCCCAGGCCCAAGGGGGGGGAAAAGTCAGATGACAGAGTTAAGTAGTATATCCACAGCTAACTAGAGACTCAGCCTACGGGCTGGCACTGCTGTAAGTAAGCATGTTGAGAGGAGCCAAAAAAAAAAAAAAAAGAAAAGAAAAAGCATGAGGTAGAACAACAGTGAAAATAACGGCCATACAGCCTCCCATCCCTGCACAGATACCCTTCCCCAGAAGACTTTTTAGCTCCTGTCATCGAGAACTGGAAATTGAGCTGAAGGTGATGGCACACAGCAGTAATTCCAACACTCTTGGAGGCTGAGGTAGGAAGATCAAAATTTCTAGCCCAGCCTGGACAACCTAGCAATTTAGTAAGACCCTGTCTCAAATAAATTAAAACAGAGCTGGGAATGTAGCTCAGTGTGAAGGTGCTTGGTCAATCCCCAGTATGGGGGGGCGGGCCTGGAGGCAAGAAGTAACTTAATTAGTCAGGATGTATTTTAAAAATCTGGATAGACACAGTCTTGGATGTGAACAGACCAGTCCCTAGAAATCCACACACAGACACTTGGTAGCAGGTGTCAGGGTAACCCCAAGGGCAAGGATGATGCCAGCTACCCTCTCCAGCATCACCTCAGTGGGCGAATCACCGCAAGGAGCCCCAGGGTCTGGCTCTATGACAGGGACTTGCCTGCTAGGAGAGCTGATGGGCTGGGTCACCCACACCGCGCTTGGGGGAAGGGAACAGAAAGTGGCCACCCCTCCTGAAACACAGGGAAGATGGGACAGAATACATCCAGGCCCCTGAGGGGAGAAAGGGTGACCTGCTCCTTGTCTAAAAATACAAGGTCAGGGGCTCAGGGTACAGCTCAGCGACAGAGAGCTTACCTAGCACACTGCCCTGTCGTTCAACCCGTCACCACACGCGTGTGCGTACGCCTTCATCTTCATCATCATCATCCCTCTTGCTGAGCGTGGCGCATGGTGGTACCTCGTGTAATCTCATCAGTGCCCTGGGAGGCTGAGGCAGGGGATTACAAGTTTGAGCCTAGGCTTGACAACTCAGCATCTTAGTGTGACCCTGTCTCAAAAATATAGAATAAAGAAAGGGCTGGGGATGTTGCTCCATGTGAAGACCCTGTGTTCAATCCCCACTACTGGAAAAAAAAAAAAATCCCAAAACAAAAACAACCAAAAAAACCAGTCCCCGCCCTTAAAACCAAAGCTAAAACCAAATCTTAAGCAAAAACTGCAGGGTCAGAAAAGTTCCTTGCTCTGCTCTCTTCCGCTTTAGAGCAATTGTGGAGGGAGGACATTCCCCACGCCTCACTGCCCACCACCTCCTCCACCGCAGCCGGCAGGTCGCTGCCTGGACTTCTCTCCCCCGGAAGCCCCCTTCTCCCCCATTACCTTCACCTTCCTCCTTCCGGGAAATCATCAAGGGGCATCTGAGATGCCTCAGTATCTTTCAGATTTCACAGTCAGAGATCCATCTTTCCGAGCCCATCTCCCTTGGCCCTCTCTTCTCACCCTACCCCTTCTCCTTTTGCATAGTTTCTAAGCCAGGAAGACTTTAGACAGCCTTTTCCATGCAGACCAGGAAGCAGAGAGATCAAGGGCTGACCTAAGGTCACCCAGCTGGGCCCAGCTGGGCCTGAGAACCCAGCCTTCTTGGGTCTTCGTCCAGCATTTTCTTTCTTTCTTTTTTGTCTTCTAGAAACAGTGTCCCTATGAAGTTCAAGCTGTCCTTGAGCTCACTTTGTAGCCCAGGCTGGCCTCGAACTTGCCAGCAATCCTCCTGCCTCAGCCTCCTGTGTTGGGATTATAGGCGTGCGCCACCACACCCAGCTAGTGTTTTCCCAACACACAGAAGCTCTGGACTCTGGGCTCGGGGGTGGGGGGTGGGGGGTGGAAGGGACAAAGAGAAACACAAAGGCAAAAATAGAGAAGATAAAGTCATTTCCATAATTGGATATCGTCAAATTTGAGCTCAGATGGCTCACTGAAATCTGAAGACTTCCCCCCACACCACCAAGAGCTGCTCTTCCCGTTCTCTCCCAGACTGCTGCTTTATCTTTCTGTACCATCTGAAGCCACCAGCCTCTCCTAGTGGTGCTTTGCCCACATTCCTGGTGGAGGCAGCAGAGGCAGGCAGGCACTGTGCGGTGGGACTGGGCGAGGGTTTCTGTGTGACTGTGGGATGCGCACTCGTCACAGCACATCTGTCAGTCTGGGTGTGATGTGACTCAGATGCTGAGGTTCACAGTTCCTCAACGCCGGCCCCCTCCCCCCTCCCCCACCACCCTGCAGCTCTCCCAGCAGCTGTGTCCTCTCCGCCTGGGGAAAGAATGTCCCTGGCAGCCTTGATGCCCACCCCAGGCTGGCCACAGCTGCACAGGTGGAGGCTCTGTGTCCAGCTGGCCCCAGGACAGGGCCTCCCAGGAGGAGACTCCTGTTTCCTCATTAGTGCTGCCTGCAGCAGCTGTTGCACTGAGAGCCAGGATCACCCCAGGAGGAGACACCTGGAGGCCAGCACCCTACTCTTCCCTGGGCCCCAGGCCAAGGGGCTGGGCTGGCTGGGGACCCTGGAGAGCTTCTTTACCTACACACACTCCAGGACCATCTGCACCCACAACCTGCAGGAGCTGGGCAGATGACCTCACACCAGAAACTAGTTGTCGGGGTGCAGAGTAGGGGTTTGGGTGCCACTCAGAGAAAGTCTCAAACTCATGGCACTAGAGGTTAAAAAAAAAAGACACTATTAACCCTTATGGCCACAGCAAGTAGGACTTGAGCGTGAGGCGCATTTGTGCTGCAGGGGCGGGCTGGGGCGACAGAGCGACGCCCCTGAGGGATGAGTGGGACACAGATCTCTGCACAGCATGAGCAAAGGCACGGTGACCCCAGGGGCGTTTTGGTGTAGCTGTGGGACTGACCCAGTCAAAGGGCCTGTCAGTAACAGCGTCTGGACGCACATCGGTCTGTGAGGTGCTGCGATTATAGGCAGAAGCACCGGGTGAGACCTAGGGGTGGTGGAGACTTGGGAGAAGGCAAGAGCCGTTGGGGAGGAGGGATGGGCCCTGGGCCGGGGACATCGTGAGCTCTACAAGGTCCCACCCCTGCTTTATCCTGAAGGCCAGAGGCCCAGGGCAGGTGACTCAGAGACAGCAGGGAATCTGTTTGCCCTGGTGGGCACAGCCAGGGAGCAGCAGGCTCAGCTTACCTCGGGGGCTTAAGCTTGGCCTAGCCCCCCTTTGTCCTCTCTTCAGCTTCCTGGGAGGTTTTGCCCTCCCCTGGCCACATATGCAGGGCAGAGTTGAGTCTCTGTGAGCGTTACCTCATTTCAGCCAAGCAGCTTGGACTGTGCTGTGTGACCCCACACAGATCATCCCCCTTCTGCAGGCCTGTTTCCCCACCCAGAGAACAAGGGGGCGTGGGTTCAGTGGAACCCACCTCCCTCACCAGGCCCGATTCGCTGGTGAGTTTGGAGAGCTGTGCGCAGGATTGTGGTGGCAAGTCCAGGCTTGGAGGGACAGAGCCAGGGTCTGTTAGTGACGGAGCAGAGCGGGCTGCGCGTACGTCGCCTGTCTCTCACCTTCTTAATACCCTGTGGCATGCTGTGCTCTACCGAGCACAGAGGACTGGCCCTCCAGAAATGCATCTCCCCTTACTGCGACGACACTTACTGTGCTCCCTGGGGCCCAACATCTAAGGCAAGACGAGCATCTCCTAGCATCTGACACCAGCCTCATCCAGATAAGGCTTAGCCAGCTTCATAGGGAAGAAGAGGGGGCGTGAGGCCTCCAAGTCAGAGCTCTTGGTTCATTTATTTTTCCTGGCATTTTGAGAAACCTGTGCGCAGCTGCATTTATTTATTTTTCATAAATAAGAATGAGAAGCTTTGGTGTTGTCTCATTTGTTTTTTTTCTTAAAACAAACAAGAAATCGGTAAGTACCGTCAAGAAAGAACAGACTGAAATTTCACTGTGACTGGGTTAAATGGAACCCAAAATCTTGAGTAGAACTTTAATCAGAAAATAAGAGTTTGTGAAACGTGTGTATTTGCTTGTGTGTCTAGCACTGTGTGTGTTTGTGACTGTAGTATGCGTATGTAGTAGATGCTGTTGTACAAAGCACACACATGCTGACGGGTGTGATGGGAATGTGTGTGAGTTTAGCATGTGCGTGAGGTATGCAGCAGGTATGTTTGTAAACCACAGGAGTTCATGTTCATGTGTGTGCAATCTGCATGCTACAGATAATAAACATAGAAAAGGTGGAATAGTGTGAGTGTGTGTGGGACGCGTGTCTATGGCGTATGTTCACCTGACCCATGATACGGAATTCTGGGTATGTACATGGTGTGCTTGCTCTGACGCACTGGCCTTGAGCAGGGTCTGGGTATGACTCAAGCTAATAACAGAGTCTGAAGCAGCTTCCTGGAGGACCATGCAAGAAATGAGAGTGAAGAGCCCTGTAACATTTTCACTCTTGCAGAAGGAAAACAGGAATTTCCTTGGAGTCTGCTTTACACACCCTGCGAAACCCAGACTAGCAGATGACTAGAGTGTGGGGGAAACCCCACTGCCAGCTCATGAAGCCCAGTTGAAAAGCTTGCAGTTTCCAAGAAAGATTGCTCATCAAACTTTCCAGGCTTTTCTCCCCTTTGGCAAAGATGGGAAAAGGGTTCCAATGCCTTTCATCAGAAAGTTGAGCAATTTCTATGATGGATTGAGGGACTCCACCTGTAATAGCAGAGAGAAGATTTAAGAGAGGTGATAGCTAGCTTCCAGAACAACTGTTGATTAGGGTAAAGGCAGTCACCTCAGCACCCAGGGGGACACCAGCATGAGACAGAGGGACACAGGCAAAGTATTGTCATGATTGTCCTCAGGCAAGATGTCTGGAGGGTTTTGTTCCTAGAAGAAGGAACAGTGGGGACAGAAGGAATGCGTGCCACTCTGCCGGGTGCCCTCGCAGGAATCACGAAAGCTTGTTGAACCTTGGCTTCTGCTTGGTTAAGAGGCACTGTTGACCTCAGTCTCACTGCCACACAAGACTGTGGGGTGAGTCCAGAGTGGGGGTTGTGAATGTTTTGCAGAGTGGAAGGGCCTGTCCCAAGGGGCAAAATTGTTCCTGGCCCAGGGCCCAGGACCTAGTAGGTGTCCAGCAAATGGCTGTTGAATGAATGAGTGGCCCAGCAGGACCATCCAAGAGAAACACCCTGGTTTCCACTGGCCTTGGAGTGGGGCTTCCAGGGCAGGGCTGGGGCGGATGCGGATGCCTGTCCACTGGCACGTTTTCCCCTCTCCTTTCCGGCCCCTCTCCCTGCAACCCCGGCCCGTTCCCATGGCCTTGCTCAAGCTGGGCTCAGGCTGCCATTGTTTGGCTGTTATCTGGGCCAAGCCCCAGCCAGCCTAGACCTTAGGAAGAGGGGCAGATGGTAGGGAAAGGAAGCTTGGGGGGGGTTCATGAAGGAAAGAGTCAGGTTTCAAGTGCATCTGATTGGTGCAGCCTCAGAGGAGGAAACCAAGGTTTAGAGATGACCAAGGACCATCCCAAGGTTATACCAAGGTGTCAGAACAATAATGGCAACCTAAGGGCAATCGTAATGCCTTTTATGGTGGAATGCTGGGGTATTTTTAAAAATATTAACTAGTGTTTCCCCCCAATATTTCCTTGCACTTCTTAGCTCTGCCTTGACTTCCTGTAGCTGCAGTGCTGAGGCATGTATAGGTAATATGCAGATCACATGGAATCATGGGGGAGTGGGCGAGGCCCTTAGGGAGGCTGCTGGGAGGCTGGAAAGACTTTTAATGGAAAGCCTGAGCTTGACCATTTAGCAATTGTCACTTTATGGAATAGGCTGGAATTCTTGGATTTTTGAGCTTTCTAAAGCTAGACTACAGAACTTCTAAAATGAAAAACTCACCATTTGAACTCAGTGGACTAAACGGTTGAGAAAGGAGATCTGAGAATTTACCTCAAGGGCAGCACAGAGAGGTAAAATAAATAGAAAAACAGGAATGAACATTTGCTTAGAAGTACAGAGAAGCAACCGAGAAGCTCCATCCTGCGGCAGATAGAATCCAGGAAGACAGACTGGCAGGAATGACAGACTGCCTTTGGAGAGACACTGCTGAGGGTGCTCTAGAAGTAAAAGAAAACAGGAGCTTCAAATAGAGCAATCATGCCGGGCTCTGGGCTGTGTTACGGTGCAATCCAGAGCTCAGGGAGAAGCCTTGCTGACCCCGTTGCTCCGCAAGATGTCTCTCTTCTGACCTCCTGAGGTCCTGGCTATGGCACCTTTACTCTGCCCTGAATCTCTCACGGCTTTCGTTAGTAGTTCTTTGGTGGGCAACTGTTGCGTCCTCCACGAGTCTGAGAAAGGACCGTTGGATACCTGGTCGGGGAGCCAGCTCTCAGGGCGCAGCTCAGCCCTGCCTACTCCAGTTTCCTCATGCGACCAAAGACCAGCAAACCCTGCTCAGAGCACTCTGAGATCCGCACGCTGACTTCCTCAGACACTGTGCACCTGCTTGGCTTAGTCCACAGCATTTTAAACTTTCTTTATTTTCATTCCTGATTTTCTCCTGTTTTTGCCTCTTCTTTCTTCTTCAGGTACGCATGAGGGGCCATAAAACGGTGGTGATTGTCATAGTTCAGGCTGGGTAATTTACAAAGAGTGGAAGTTTATTACTCAAAGTTCTGAGAGCTGGGAAATCCAAGATCAAAGTGCAGCACATTCAGTACCTGGTGGGGACCCACTCCTGCTTCAAAGGTGGTGCCTTCTTGCTGCATTGCCAGCTGGCAAAATAGGCCAGAGGGCTCTCTCGGGTCTCTTTTGTAAGGACGTGAACCCCACTCACCAAGCCTCTGCCATTATGACTTAGTCGCCTCCTAAGACCCCACCTCTAATACCATCGCTTCCAGCGTTACCAGGTTCCCATAGCTTAACTTGGGAGGGGCACCGGATTCAGGCCATTGCAAGTCTCTAACTCAGGGTTAGCAGCAACATCTTTGCATAAAAAAAAAAAAAAGTATTTTTGGAATCTTGAAGCAGAAGAAAGGAGGTTGGCTGGATTGGGGTACGTGTGAATGGTGCTGGGATGAAGACACAGAATCATGTTCCCCGTTTCCTTAAACCATCCCTGCGGCACCTTGGATGGAGTCATTAGAAAACCACCCATCAAAAGCTTGCATAGTTTGCCCAGAGTGTGTGGGATGCATGACTATATGTTCCATGAAAAAGGGGTCCTCTGGAGAAATGAGTTTGAGAAGCACTGGATTAGTCAGACTGAGCTGGGTGCTTTCAGGGTTTCTTGGAGATTTTGACGTTCACAGGATGCACTAGGAGTGCTGATGGCCAGCTCTGTGAACCCGCTATTATATTTAGGATCACTCCTGTAGGATGGTGCTGAGCTGGACAGACTAAGAAAATGTTCTACTGGAGAATGGTGATAATTCTTCCTATGCTACCCCCTCAAGACCTAGCAAAGGGTCAGGTAGGCACGGTAGCACATGCCTATGGTCTTAGCACCTGGCAGGCTGAGGCAGGAGGATTGCCATCAGCTCAAGACCAGCCTGGGTTATACAGTGAGTTCAGGGTCAGTCTGAAATACCTAGCAGGACCTTGTCTCAAGAAACCCCACAACAAAACAAACAAACAAACAGTGACATCCCTGCCCAAGACCTAGCAAAGGGCTAGACACGAAAATAGAGAGAGGCAGTAGATACTGTGGATTAAATAGAAGCATTGGCCCTGTGGGAGGCCCGGTGATGTGCAGGCCTTTTTCTTCTGGTCTCTGTTGCACACACCAGGCCCAGCATGGTTAGGTGAGCCTGGCTCCCACAGGTCAGTTCTTCCTGACAGCTCTCTTCACCAGGGCTAAGCTGACCCTTTGGCCAAGCAGGAGACCCTCAAGTTCTGGTTAAGAGAGCTCTGGGAAACCTTGGTCTTGGAGGTTACCCAGGCTCTTCGTCATGGCAGAAAGAATTTCTGGAAATGTGGTGGCCAGTGACAATGAGGCAGGATATCCCCACCCCTTTTCCAGACAGTCCTGCAGCAGAGCCACCACCTCACAGGGGTGGGGCCCTGGCCACCTGCTTCTGCTTCACCAGGGAGTGGAGGTCCAGCCCCCTAACACGCTGCCTTCCCACCTCAGCCACAGCAGCCTCAACCATACAGTGAAGGAAGTGACCACCCAGGGCACCTCCAGGGACCCAAGCCCAGGATGGGCTGTCTGGCTTCCTTCACCTTTGCCCTTCCCTGTCTCTCATCCTCTGAACAGACAGATGGAAGGGGAGGAGCGTCTGCCAGGTGTTGGCCTGTCAGTGACCAAAGCAGCCCTATTCCTGTAGCTCCCAACCCAGGAACATCGATACAAGATCTTAAGGGCTCCCACATATGCAGCCCTGCTAAAGGCTGTTTTCCAGCTGGGGGACAAGGGAGGCCTCCCTGAGACACGTGAGACACCCGTTTCTGAAGCAGCTTCCTGACTTCAGAGCTGAGGATACGAAGCTCGCTTGCTTGTAAGGAGCTTCCGCTCTAGGCTCTTCTTCCTCCCCACGTCTCTTTTCCTTTTTATTTGTCTCTCTGACCACACCCCCACCCTTCCCTGACACCTGCCATGTAGACCTGCTATTCTCAGGAGAAGGAACAGATGCCAGGAACTCGGAGACCCCTGCCCTGGAACCCTGGCTGGGTGGGAGGACAGCACCCACCTGCTCTGCCCTCAGGGTGCCCCTTCACTTTGTTGCTCTCCCAGGTGGCTCCCTCAAGCTCAGCCTGATCCTCAGCTGTCCTTCCTGGAAGACGTTGGTCAGGAATTTTCAATCTTCAAAAATGTTGACTGAGGGGAAGCCTATTTTATCTGAGGCTTTTCCTTACTGTCTTGGTTACTTTTCTCTCGTTGCTGGGACAAAATACCCAACACCCAAAATGAAGGAGGAAAGGTTTTCTTAGCTTAAAGTTTGTGGAGGTTTCAGTCCATACTTGGCTGGTTCTGAGGCAGAGTAGCACAGGGCAGAGGGCAAACGTTCATGGCAGCAGTGCACAGCAAAAACAACCAGCAAAAGGGAGGAATGGCTGCAAGCATCCTCTTTCCTTCCCTTACATTGTAAACAACTTAACCCCACCCAGTGAGCCTGTAGCACTCACATAATCTCCATGCCCTCCTCTTCCACAGGCTCAGGATATACACAAAGCTCGGACCCTGGCTTCCTGCTGACTCACTCAGCCAAACCTCTACACTCACCAAGTTGACACAATGTATCAACCATTACACTTACCTCAGAATGGATTTTTCGGGAAAGGAGTTTCAATAATGTTTGAGACCCAGAGCAGGCAGGACGGGCCTAGGAGTCTATCCCTCCTCAGACTGGGGCTCCCTGAGGAAGAGACTGGGTTCTCTCCTCAGAGTGAGGGTCCCAGAGGCCACGGCCAAGTGCTTGGTCTGGGTTCCTTCTGCCGTCGGACTGGAGTGTGATAATCCAAAGGCCTTGCCCCACCCTAAGGCCCAAGTGAGTGCCAGGAGCTCAGGGCTGTGCATTGATATGGGTGGAACCAATGTTTCTTGGGGTTTGCTGGCCAAAATTCATCTCACCCCAGATTCTTCTTAGCCATCCAGAGGCCACCCAGGCTTGTCTTATGCTCCCAACTGCCCTGGAGTCTCCTGAGCCTTTGCCTTGGAGACCTACTACACAGTGCATGGCCTGGCCCAGCCCTGGCCCTCTGCCTCCTTAGTCCCTCCAGCACCCTGGAGCCTGATTCCTCATGCCCCCTCCCCGCCTCATCCACACTGCTGCGTCTTCATCCCAGCACTGCCCCCACATGCACACATTCCCCACTCTTCCCAATGCTTTGCTACTCAATTCCCTCTCTCCTGGCCGGGAACCAGCTCTCCACCTCCCAGCAGCCTGCCCTGACTGTCCCCCCTAGCCACCCCCCCGCCCCCCTAGTCCCTTCCGGCCTGAGTGCCTGTCACCGTACAGAGACAGACACCTCCAGGCTCAACACCACACAAATCCACAAGCGGGGGAGGAGGGCAGGGCTGCGGAATGATGGATGAGGCTGTGCAGCTTCGTTGCCTGCTGGGGCTGTGGTTAGTAGAGCTCCCCTCCAAGAAGCCTGATATTTTCCAGGAATTTCCTGAGGAGGAGCTAGGCACTCTGGAATGAGAGCCAGCTGTGGGGTTGAGGCCTGGGGTTGGGGATGGGGGCTCTGAGCTTCCTGGCTGAGTCAGCGGCCATCCCTCAGTAATTTATAGGCTGAGTCAGGGCTGAGGGGCTGGGGAGGGTGCTGTGGAGGGGAGGGCAGGCTGATCGCTGGAAGTGCTTTTGGTTGAGGGCAGCACGGACCCCTCTCTCTACCCCACCCCAGCAACCTAAAGCGGCAGCCTTGGGTGGCAGTGGGGGGTGGTGGAGGACAGACACAGGGCAAAAGGGCCGAAGCCTCTGGCAGGTGCTGGGGCTCAGGAGGGTGGCAGGGCTGCTGGCAGGGGTGTGTTCGGCCAGCCTCGGGCCACTTTGGGGTGACGATGGCCACTCGTTCTGCACTCAATCTGTACAGCACTGGTTCCTCTTTCCTTCCCAGGTCCTTATCCCTTCTCAGTGAGCCTGGCCTGGGCTGCAAGGCAGATTTCAATTCTCATGTCTTTTCTGCTATGGGCCTGCTGGGTGCCCAGGCTTCCAATCTCTAGGTTTAAGCCCTCATTTAGACAGGACAGCCTGGCTCCTTCTGTCTGGACTTGGGGACACTGCCGTAACCATCTGCAGGTCCAGTCCCATGGTGGTGGCCTGGAAAAGAGGTGAAGCAAAAGCAATCCCGGGAGAGAGGCCTTCTGAGGGCCACTGTGGGATGCAGTCCCCTGGATAAGGGGGTTGGCAGGCTGAGCCCGGCACTGTCACGTTGGAGGAGCTGGTTGGGGTTGGGATGAGGTGTGTACACACACACACACACGCACGCACGCACACACACACACACCACCCAGTGCCCATCCCAGTGCTGGGATCCCACAGAAAGATATCCTGGTGCAAGCCCCTGGGAGGACCCTTCCTTCTCCCGAGCCAGCTTTCCCTCGTCATCCATGTACATCTGTTGCGCATCACATCTGTTGCAGAATCATCCTGTAGTGGATTTCAAGCAGGCAGCTCAGCAAGGAGTTCCATAGCCCTCACAGGACAGGCCTGAATCCCTGTGCATCTCACGCACAATCCAGGCTCAAGAGCTCAGTGCTGGAGAGGAGTCCCTATCCGGGTGATAGATTTCATAATTCCCTAATTAGGACACGAGGTTCAACAAAGAATTTTGGGATCTGTGATAGCCTGTGAATGTATACATAAGGAACTTTCTCTCTTGAAACATACCCAGCTCTAGACAGGAGGGTCCTGAGCACAGATGGGGCCCCTGAAGGGGTGGACCCTGGACGAGCCCCTCCCCCACCCACTGCACTGCACCCCTCACACACACACAGGCAAGGGCCTGCTGCAATAACGCAGGCCAGAGGTGACAGAGCAGAAGCGGTGCAGGCAGCTGGGTTCTGGGGAAAGCTGGGGTCTTTGGAAAGATTTCGCTGTGGGATTAGAGTGAGGTCTGAGAGAAAAACTCAAGAACGAAGCTCCAAGAATTTGGTGCCAGCAATGGAAGGGAAGAGGCTGCCATTGGCTGAGATAGGAGATGAATGTTGAAATTCCTTTGTTGTCAAATGCCCAAAAGTTAGCTGCATCTGGACCTGAGTGGGGAATTGTGGGGTCACAGCGCTAGGGATTTCCTCAGTGGGAAAGGAGGCTGCCCATGGTGCAGCCCAGAAAGGTCTGTCCCCCTGTACCTGAGGGGCGGACACAAAGTGTGGTGCCAGGCAGGGGCCAGCACTTCTTCCTCCTCAGGCAGGGCGTCTCCGCACTGTGTGCCTCTCACTGCTGAGACCCCGTGTGCTGTCCTCAGCATCCTACAGAAGCACGTTCGAGGGATGCCGCGGCCCAACTTTGATTCTCCAGTCCCAGATCTCTGCAGACCGCTGGGCCAAGGCAGGCTTGTACTTCCCACAAGCAGGGCCCATCGGCCAGAGAGACCGTGAGGGTGACTTTGCGTGGCTGGCCCATACCAAAAGAGGCCAGCAGGGCTGCCAAACCTCCCAAGTGTCAGTTCCCAAGGAAGAAGGCCTGTCCCTTCTTTTGCCTGTGTTCTGTTACTTCATTTGCCTTGGGCCTTCTTAACCCATTGACCACGTGCCTTGCCACCCCACATCAGTGGAACCAAGGGGTGGGAAAACAGCTCTGGGGGAAGAGCCAGCAGGGCCTACAGGCCCCAGTGCCTACTCCTCCACTGATCTGATGGGGCTTGGCAGCCTCAGCCTTGGGCGCACACCCTCTATACTCGGGCACAAAGCTGTGACAGAACACCGCTTGCCAGCGGGGTTCGAGGTGTGTTTCGGCTGTCCAAGAACAAGAGCACCCTGGACCCTGAGAGATCTCATGGGGCATTGCAGAGTTTGAGCCTAAAACAGGGATCAAACCCAGAGAAGATTTGTGTACAGACAAACCAGCGCTGAGCAGAGAAGCCTTTCAGGGACAGCCAGAGCCCTAGAATAGGGATCCCAGAATAGGGATCCCAGAGAACCCACCTCTCTCCAGAGGCCAGATTTGGTCCCATCACCGGACACTCAAGCACTTCAGGGACCAGAGCCCTTTCTGCTGCCAACACCCCAGGCTTGCTCGCCTGGGTGGGGGTCAGGGTTTGAGAGGCTAGAGCTGGGTGGGCCTGAAGTGGGGGGTGGAGGAGGGGCTCTGTGAGTCCTTAATCCACTGCTCTGCATTATGGGACGTGCTCCTCCCGCCCATAAACTCTTAACCCCGATCTGGAGAAGGTGATCAGAAGAGCGGGGACTTGCCTGACCAGAAAGACATAAAATAAATAAATAACGTGCTCTGCTCAGATTTTTATCTAATCAGGATTCCTGAGCACAAGACAAATGACCTCCTGTCTGGCGGGAGGTGTAATTCATTCCCTTGGGTGAGTTTGAAGCCCAAGGGCGGGGTGGCGAGAAGAGGCCCTGCGGCTTGTGGGTGTGGAGAACGGTCAGATTTAGGGGTCAGATAGGCCCTGGAGTTTAGGGATCTAGGGATTGGGGTCAAGACCTCAGAATAACCCAGCCTTCCTTGGGATCTGCTCAAGGTTGAAAAAAGTCTTGTATCTTTTGATTCAAGGAAAGGGCATTTCTGGCCCTTATTCAAAGAGCATACACAGGATCTGTAAAGGGTTAGCTATTAGGTTGTTCTTCGTGTGTTACTTATCAGCCTGCAAAGCTGAGAGAAACCTAAATGTCCAAAGAGTGGGGATTGGTTAAGTCAATCATGGAACATCGGGCTGGGGATATAGCTCAATGGAATAAGCGCTTGCTTAGCAAGCGCAGGGTCCTGAGTTCAATCCCCAATACCGCAAAAAAAAAAAAAAAAAATCATGGAACATCTACAGAATAAAATGCAACATAGCCCTTAAAAGATGTTGTTGTAGCCGGGCATGATGGTGCACACCTGTGATCCCAACACTTAGGAATCTGAAACAGCATCGCAAATTTGAGGCCCGCCTGGGCTATGTAATGAGTTCAAAGCCAGCCTGGACCATATAGAGAGCCCGTTTTAGAAAAATGAAGGAAAAGGTAGCGAAGAACACTTAAGGATCTAGAAATAAGTTCATAGCATAGTAAGCAGAAAAAGAAAATGCTGATAAGTGCATAAAAATAATCTGATTTTTAAAATGTTGAGGGATTAAAAATGCTGTAAGGCTATACAAAATAATTGGCTAGTTGTGAGATAAGGGGTGCTAGAAAGGGGCTGTCCCAAGATTTAAGAAAGAGTTTGAGGGGAGATACCAGATCTGACAAGAGGTCCAGAGACAGGCAGGGGGGCTCAGGGCTGGCTCTGGTCCCCAGAGCCATGGAGAGGGCCGGTGGGTGAGGGGCATCAAGGCCAGTGGTGTCTGGGACTCTGTGACTGTTGTGACAAAATACCACAACACCAGTGGCTGAGGACAGCAACATTTACTCCCTTTTGGTTCTGGAGGCCAAGGGGCCAGAATCAGTGCCACTGGGAGAGTCCAGGTATCTGCGGGGTTGGTTGCTCCAGGAGGCCCTGTGGAAGAATCAGGTCCTTGCCCTTTCCAGTGTCTAGTAACTGCCTGCTGTCCTTGGCTTGTGACCCCTTCCTCTGTCAAGAGCAAATTAGACCGAGAATCCTTTCATCAGGAATCCCCCCAGCTCCATACCAACCACCCAGGGGGCTTCCAAGCTGTGCAACCTGGGATCTACATTTTTAAACCAAAGGAAGAGAAACTCAGAGCTACCAAGGACAGCATTTTATTGACTTGGAGCCAGCTTTAGAAACTGTATTTTTAACAAGCTGCCCTAGTGATTTTGATGACCAGACAATTTGAGGTGTTTTTCTGCCCCCTTCCTCTTTCTCTTCCCTTCAGCTGTTTTCAACTTTGTTTGTCAGTGAGGGCCATTTCCTCCTCGCTGTGGACCAGGTCCAGATGCTGCATCTGGCTCTCCTACGTCAATAGTCCTGTGTCCTTGGTGAAGGACAGCCTCCCCGCCCCTGGCCTCCTTCTTCCTCAGCCCTCTGCACCTGCCTGCAGTTACCTGAGGCAGAAGAAGTCCCTGCTTTTGTTGCTAACACCTGTGAAGACCACCTTGTCCACCTCCCCTGGAGTCCAAGCCTTGCAAGGACATAATCAGGGCCACCTCCCAAAGCCACCGGCCCCAGGGAACATGTAGAAAGGCAAGAGCTGGGCACTTCCTGAGCCCCAGCAGAGAAAGTCTCCCCATCAGGGACGTGGACTGCATTGGGACGGAAGGCAGTTGCTGGTACAGGAAGACAGCGGGACTTGGGGGAGCCCTGTCCGGTGGGGTCAGCGGATCCCGCCAGTTGCCACCTGGCCCTGCTTTGGGAGATGTGAAGAATGAATTTCACGGTGCTCTCCCATAGGCCACTGTGCTGAGACAGCTGCAGGAGGGGACACAGCTGGTGCTACCCCCACCCATGGAGGAATGCCACCCCCAGGAGGGGAGTCACTGGCTGTGGTTCCAGAGGCCGTGGGAAGGTACCTTTCAGCTGAACCCCACTTTACCTTTCAGTCCTGTGGAACCCAGGGCCTCGAACATGCCAGACAAGTGCTCACCCACAAGCCACAACCCCAGCCCTCAACCCTCATTGCTGAGGGCACAAGTTGGCTTCCGCTGAAATGAAACCCCATCACTGCTTATTCAGTGGCCAGGCAGCGAGTCACCTAGGATGTTTACTTTAAAATAAGAATTACGAAAAATAGAGTATTCAACCCCTCGCAGATCTACTCCATCAGAACATTGCTGTGTAGGTATGGGTGGGGACCAGTGTGACTCAGTTTACTCAGAGCGCTATCCTGGGACCAGAAGGCTGAGCCAGGGACTGAAAGAAGGCAGGCAAGACAATGAGGGGTCAGGCTAAAAGGAAATGACACTCACCAGTCAGTTGAGATCTCTAGGTGCCAGCTAGCAAGTCACAGACTTCTCAGACTGCATTTCCTATACTTTTTGTTTTGTTTTGAGGCAGGGTCTCATTATGTAGTTCAGGCTGGGCTTGAACTCACTATGTAGCCCAGGCTGGCCTCAAACTCACAGTGATCCTCCTGCCTCAGCCTCCTAAGTGCTGGGATTACAGGCCTCACCACTACACCTGGCTTCACACTCTATTTTCTTCACTCTTAGAAACCAACCTGGGAAGTAGGTACAATTATTGTCTCCACTCTTCTGATGAGGAAATTGGAACCCCAAAGGCCACCTGCAAAGCTCAGAAGAGGCAGGCCCAGAACTTGGCCCCAGATCTTCCTTTTAACTCTTGTGCCATGGAAAGGATACTGGGAAACGCTCCCCGACCCTGGAAGCCAGGCTAGCCCATACCCAGAGTGTGACTTTTGTCCCCGGTGGGATCTCTGCGACTCGGGGGTTCAACTGTGCCCTTGGGGACACAGAGGTGGTCAGTACACGGTCATCATCAAGGCAGGCTGGCCCATGGGTGGGGAACTGGGCTGGGAGAAGGGAAGGGAGCTTCTGGTCCAAGGACCACCCCCGCAGCTCTGAACGGGGCCCCAGTGCCCTTTACGTGCAAAGAGGAGGCTGGGCTGATGACCTCTCACCCAACTGCCCCGGTGCCTGCGCTCTGACTCCGGGCCCCTGTCAGACACATCTGCCCGGTGAGATCAGTGGCCTGTGGCACCTGGCAGAGTTTCTCCCACATAGTAGGTCCTGAGAGAGGTGGCCACTGTGGATAATCCACAGGTGGATGCTAAGCACCATTTGTAGCTCTGAGCACTAGGCTAAGATACTAGGGATTCAGAAAGGACTGTAGACCCATGGAGCTTACAGCCTAGTTCGGGAGGACAGAAAATAGGGATGCACTAGTCACAAGTGTGCTGAGCGCTAGGAAGGAAGTGAGGTGGTTCGAGAGGAACGGGGATTCCGATTTAGACTGAAGGTTCAATGACAGTCTCTCTTCATTAGAAGCATTTAATCTGAAACCTGAAGGGTGAATGCTAGCCAAATGAAAACTATAGGTAAAGAGAGAGTGGGGCAAAGGGAACAGCAGGTTCAAAGGCCCTGGGGAGGATGGGCACCGATGGCCAGGAGAGCAGGCAGCAGGGGAGCGGGAGGGGAGAAAGATTATTACAGTCTTATAATAAGATCTTTGAACTTTATGTCTAGTGGAAAAGGAAACCATTAAAATGCACATTATCATCACAAGCAGGATTTTGGGACTTGTGGCCCAGGCCCTGCAAAGAGAGTCATTTTGGGGGCTTCATTGCCAGGGACTCTGGTAAGCTCTGAGCCTGACTGGCCACACTGATGGCAGAAAGCAAGATGCTGAGGGTGCAGATACACTCAGCTGTGCTCAGTAGCTCTGGTTATGTTCTGGCCTCCGGTACTACAGATGGTGTAGGCCTGTGGTACTTCCTGGCGGGGGTCAGGTAGCACCTGTCTTGGTCTGGCCCAGCAGTGGCTAGGCGGCAGTGTCTGTCTAGGAGATAAGAGAAGGCCCACCAACCAGCCCCAGTAACCAGAAGCCCTGGTTGCTCAAGATCACAGTGTCTGTTCCTGGCCCTGGGTCCTCTAGGCAGCGAGGCTACTGTGATTTGCAGGCCTGTGTGTTGAGGACTTGGTCCCAAGTCTGCGGAGCTCCTGGGAGGCAGCAGAACCTTTAGCAGCAGACAGAGCTGGTGGAAGGAAGTGAGGTCACTGGGGGTGTAACTCGGAGGGGCTGTTGGGACACTGGCCCTTCCTCTTTCTTCTTTGCTTCCTGGCCATCGTGGGGTGGACAGGCCTCCTCTGCCATGTACTCTGGCCATGATGTACTGTGCTGCCATGGGCCCAAAGCAATAGCGTGAAGTTACCATGGAGAGAACCCTCCCTAAACATGAGCCAAATAAACCTCCTTCCCTCTTTTTAAGTGTGTTCTCTCAGGTGTTTTGTCACAGGGATATAAAGCTACCACAGGGATATCTGTTGCTGGAAAAGCAAGGAGAGGGGTCTTCTGGGAGGACAGGCCCAGCAGAGTCCAGAGACGTCTCAGAGACTGCCTCTCTCCTGCTCTAAATCCTTCCAAGGGGATGTCTCTTATCTGCAGGATAGGGCAGATAAGAGTCCTTTGCCTGGACACAATGAGCCTCTTTGTGGAGTTCCGGGAACATCATGGAGGGGATGTTTCTTCCCTAGGAAATCAGGGAAGAGTTCCTGGAGGAGGTGTCACCCAAGTCAGAGAAGACAGTGGAGAACAGTAAAGCAGTGGAAACAGCCTGAGCTGAAGCACAGCTGCCTCCGCTCACAGGTGTGTGCAGAGACTTGGCATGGCTGTGTTTCTGGGCCTAAGGTGCAGCCTTATCTGCCGGAGCCCTCTTCATACCTCGGGCACCTGCTTGGCTTCTGAGGCACTCCAGGGAGCAGTGCACAGGGAGGGCCCTGGGCCCCAGGGCTGAACCAGCGGGCTGCTGCGAGGAGCAAGCTTCCCTTGCCTTGCCTGTCTGCCACAGATATCTTAGCCTCCTCCAACTGAGTCTAATTCTTTCTCCCCACCCTGCAGCTGCATAGTTGAGGGCTGCCTCAGGGAGAGGTGTCACTAAGATCTGAAACTCCCTGGGATGGGAGTAATTCTCCTTGCTGGAGGCTGCTACTCGGTGGGCTGGGATTGAGGGCCCCACATTGAGGCATTGACTCCTGGGCTGGACGCAGTGCAGGGGCAATGGAGGGTCCAGAAACAGAGCGGAGTATGCAAGTGAGGGCCGGGAGAAGGGGACTCTGCGTCTTCACCTCTAGAAGAGCTGGAAGAGGCTGTCGACACTGAACCTTGGAGGCTACAGGTAAAAACTCGAGGCCCTTTTGTAATGGACCATGGAGGCTATGACTATGTCACCTCAATATGGCAAAAGAGACTTTGCTGGTGTGAAAGTTACAGATTTTGAGACAGGGTTTATTCAGGTAGGCCAATCAAATCGCAAATGTCTTTAAAAGCGGAACACAGGAGTCAGAATTAGACAAAGGCGAAGTGACAAAAGAGGCAGACAGGGTGGCAGACACTGTAAAGGTGGAGGAAGGGACCATGAGCCAGAGACAGCAGGCCGCTCCTAGCTGCTGAAAAAGGCCAGGATGTGACTCTCCCCCAGGGCCTCCCAGAGGAACCAGCCCTCAGACACCTGGACTCTCACCCAGTGCCACTGACTCTGGCTCTCTGGCCTCTGGAACTGTAAGGGAGTAAATGTGTGTGGGCCTTGGTCACTTGCATGGTGGTGCTTCATCACAGAGGTCACAGGAGCCAAAAAACATTTGCCTAGAGGTTGAGAAGGAGCAGGTGGCTGTACCTGGTCTGGGACCCCAGCTCTGAGAATCCCCTCCCACCCTGGGGGAGAGGAGAACCGAGGATACTCCTAACCCTGGCCAGTGAGCCAGTGCCTCTGGGAGACACGTGTATGCGTGCTAGAGAGAAAGGAAGAGCATGTCTTCTTCTCGCATCAGGGGATTTGCTGGGCAGAGGGTCCTCCAAAGGCATGTCAAGTTTCTTCTTTCCAGGAAAAAGGAACTCAGTCTCTATCGAAAAGTCAATGTTTTACATGCACACACATGGACAGACTTGTGGGTCCCTGTGAGACACAACTCTGCTGTTCAGTCCAGGTGTCTTTAATTTTCACAGGGCAGGAAGTAAAGTAGGGTGGGGGCGGGGGGAGGCCACCTGGGCTCAGGGCTGAGGACTCTAGGTGACATCTGGATTTCCCCAAAGCTCCCAGGGTTCCAAGCCCCCTCCCCAGGGCATCTTCCTTCCATGACATCTCTGGGAAGATCTGACACATTTCCTCGCAGGAGAGAGGCCAGTGGAATTTCCAGCACAATTCCAGATGTGGGGCTGACTGAGATGGGGAATCTGGCCTTGGAAAGCAACTGGGAGGCCAGGAGCTCCCGTGGACCCCCATGCTGGCCTGTGCAGTGGCGCGTATCCCCCATCCTCACCCCTAGTTCTGTGGGTAGGCTCTCTGTGGGGAGCTGGAGAGAGCCCATGTGTGTGACTTTGTCCATGTGGAGAAGGCTGGGAGGCTTGAAGCTGGAAGTCTGGAGCCCCACAGCCAGGAGCCCTTCAGGGCCAGAAGGAGGTCTGAGACAGACAGGAGGGAAAGGGGAATGGGGGATCTGGGGGGTCCCCTGGGAGAGAGGACACGGGGTAGGGGATGGGGCCGGCTGTGAGAGATGAGAGGCTGAGCCAGGGGGTGCTGTGGGGGGCACCCAGCTTCCTGGGGCATGGGTCTGCTCAGTCCTCCAGACAGAAGGGCCTCTGGAAACCATGGCAGAAGTAAGAACGTCATCTCCTCTGCCAGTTTGTCTGTGGATGCCTTGTTTGTACTGGAAACAGTGCTCCCCGCAGATGTCCCCATCCTCGGAACCCAGGAGTGTGTCACTTTCCAGGCAAAGGGGGTTTGCAGGTGTGATTATATCAAGCATCTAGAGATGGAAACATCTCCTGGGATGGTGGAAGAGGGCACTTGTCATCACAAGAGACCTCATAAGGAGGCCAGAGGTCAAAAGGAGAACCTGAGAGCAGAGCTTTGGAGGTGTTTTGTGCAGCCAGCCCAGAAGAGAGAAGGGGCCACAAGCCAAGGAGTAGCAGCCTCTAGAAACTGGAAGAGATCCGGAAGCTGGCTCTCCTGAGGGAAACAGCCTTGCCAGCCCCTGGGGGGTGGGGGCCGTCAGGCAGTGAAGCTGATTTTGGATTTGGCCTCCCAGGCTGTAGATTTACAAATGTGTATTGTAAGCTACTCCTTAGTGGTGATTGTTACAGCAGCCACAGGATTACACAGCTTCCCATGGCATGGGGGCCCCACAGTCAGCCCCACACCCTGCTGCAAGCAGTTTCAACCCATCACAGGGTGGGGGATCCTCTCCCCACAGCGTGGTATAGAGCTAGGCCTGGCCGGGGCAATATCCCCCTCAGGCACTACCTTTCTTCCTCGGTAGGCGAGCCCCCTGTGGGTAGCTCCCCACCTTCTGCCCCTGTCTGGAGCTCAACGCCCCCTCCTGACAAAGGCAGTGTCCCAGGATGCAAGGGAGAGAAGCAGCAGAGCAAGAGAGACAGAGAGCTCCAAAAAGCGTCTCTTCCTGGGAACTGACGACACTTCCTGTAAACGGGGTTTCAACAGACAAACTCAGGGCTGTGCTGAGGGAGGGAGGGAGGGGCCCGGCTGGGTCAGTGTCTGTGGAGGTGACACTTAAGGAGGCCCTCGTATCCCTGAGACCCAAGGATGTTAGCTTTGCAAATCCTGCGCCAGTCACTCCTTTTCTCCTCTCTCCTTGCAAGTCCAAGAATAGACCACACGTACAAATCGTGCAGGAGCCGTAGTGCACCTACATACACACAGCACCGCAAACAGTGCTGACGAGTGCAAAGAAGAAACGGGGACTCGCGCCCACGCACACACACATGAACTCATGCACACCCAACACAAACAAGCAATCATGCTCATGTGTGTGGAAACCAACCCACAAATGCAGGCACCCTTGCCTCACATGCACTCAGAGGGCGCACACAGACACAGACACCTAGGCAGCAGTAAGGACCTCCATGCATGTGGCGCCTGAGCCTTGAGCAGGGCCGAGTCCCCTCCCCCAACCCGTGCTCCTGCGCTCTGCTCGGGTGCCCTCTGCTGGCGGAGCCAGGACCGGCCGCCGGGCCCTTCTGGGCCCTGGAGCAAGGCTGGGCGCTGGAGAGATGGGTGAACCTGCTCCCAGGCACTCAGCATCACTACCTCCTCCTGGCCCACCTGACTTTCTGCGGCCCCCAACCCAGGCCAAGAGGACATCTTCCTGCAAAGTGTCTTGGGCATCTTGCCAGGCCCAGGCCAGCCTCTCGTTTCAGTGGGCACCACTAGTGTGTCTGGAGTGCAGGAGCCTGGGCTAGCGGTCTTATGCAGCCCTCTGCACCCTGGGAGCCTGTGCTGGCTGCCTTGGCCAGCCCCTGGCTGCTCTGTGGGACTGCGGGGCACCCAGCCTTACTCCTGGCTGCCCGTTGGGTCTGACTCAGCTTGTTTATCCCCTTTTGAACCTTTACCTCCTATATCTCTCATAGCTTCCATTTTCCTGCTTTCGGTGCCGTTTCCTTTCCATTTCCTCTGGCAGGGTCGGGGGAGTTCTGGCAGTGAATTGGAATACGACTGGTAAGCCTGATCCCAGCGCTGTGGCCCTTTCAGGCAGTTAGGCTAGCTGGCTGCCACCTCGGCTTCACCAGGTAGAGTACAGATCGTGGCATTTCTACTCAGGACAAATAAGTGAGATGTCATGGGGTAGCTGCCTGGGGTGCGGTGCTTGCCGCGCACTCTGACATCACTGGAGGTACAGAATGACAGAGAAGACCCTGTCTGGAACTCCTCAGAGGGACAGATGAGCTCTTTGAAGTGGTGGGGCAGGGGGCTCTGAAAGAGCAGACTAGGATATGGACAGTCTGTCTCTAAGGAGCTCAGGTCAGGGTCTCACAGAGCTTCTGTTGTTCTGATCAAGGATGCAGGCCTCAGTTCAGAACTGAACTGCTCAGAGGCGGAGGGAGGTGAACACGAATCTTCTTCCCTGCCTGCACCCTCTGCCTCTCCAAGCGGTAATCTGTTTCCACTTTGTCTGTGTGCAACTGATAGTAAACGAATATTGGTTTGGTGGTGTCTTAGTCACTTGCTCACTGCTGGGACAAGACAGCCAATACCCATAAGTTGAAGGAGGAGAGGGTTATTTTGGCTCATGTTTTAAACCCGTGCTGGACAGACCAGAGTAGAGGACAGCTGCTCAGCGCAAGCAGCTAGGAAACAGGGGAGGAGGAAGGAGCCTGCGAGGGAGACGCACCCTGCAGGGCACACCCCAGGGACCTGCTTCCTCCAAATGGGGCCCATCTCCGAACTGCACAGTCAGCCCTGACCTCTTCAGTGGATTAATCCACCTCTGAGCACAGGAGCCTTTGGGGAACATTCCAGATCTGAGCCGTAACAGGTAAGATGTGGAGCTGTCAGCCCGCCAGGCTGCTCACTATCTTGCCCGGCCAAGCACCTTGTTATCTTTCTGTGAGTGTCTCCTGGAAAGCTGTTCCAACTTATCAGTGGGTTATGTTTCAATACTGCTTCTGGACAGTGGTTTGAGGGCCCCCACAAGGAGCCAACAGAACCTTGAGGGCTCTGTGTAGAAGTAGGGCTCGGTTCTCCAGGGGGGCCCTGAGTGCCTCCCTGACCCATCTCCAAGCTGGCCAGCCACATAAGAATGAAAAAACATGTAGATCTAGAACAGTCAGCCTGTTTTTGATTGAAAGCTGGTGCTAGAGGAGCACAGGTCTCTTGGAGTATGGAGAAGTGGTGGGGTGTTCGGAAGGGAACTCCCAAGTGCTCTTCAGGGCCTTTAGAAATTCGAAGCCTTTCTTCTTCATTTCTCAAATAATCTCTCTGACTCCCAGCCTGCTGCAGTTAGCCAAGACAAGCCTGGGTGAACAGAACACGCTGTACGGACAGCACCTTTTGAGGAAACAGCTGGAGGGTTAGGGGTGGAGGAAGGAGGTGCAGGAATTTGTCATTTGAATTTTTAAAGAGGGCCTGAGGGAGGAGCTGAATGGAACTCATCATGGTTGAAAAAAGCCAAATGGAGAATCTTCTACCGAAGTGGCCTCACTACCCAGACATTTCCAAGAGAGGCCACCAGGTGGCACCGCAGGCCCAAGACAGCTTGGTTGCTGGTAGAAGACCCCAGGCAGCCTCAGGAAGTGGGGTTCAGACTAGCTTGCCTGCTGGCCACATTTGAGAAAATTCTGGGTGCTGGCATGTTACGCCTTCCTCGACCACCACCCTGTCTCCACAAGGGGTTAAGCTGCCTTGCACTGAGGCAGTGGTTTGGTGCAGGAGGGGTGGCAGCCAAGGTAAGTGACAGCAGTGGAAAGGCTTGGGTAGGCTTTAGACAGAACCTCACAGCCAAGGGGACGGAAAACAATGGGCTTCTATTGAGCATCCACCCCCACTCACAGGTCCTGGCATGGGATGCCCAGAGGTGAGCACAGCAGCCCCACCCATGGCCGACCCAGATGCAGGTGATTCAGAGTTCAGGTTCGCCTGATAACAGCTGCACCAGCTGAGAATAGGCCTTTTGTGAGCAGCCCTGCAGCAGGACCTGTGGGAGCAAGCTGCGGGGAGGGCACTGACAGGAAACAGGACTGACTGGGGAAGGCAGAGAAGCCCAGCCAGCAGCCCTGCCAGCTCCTTGTGAGAACTTTAAAATGCTGCAGGGCAAAGGGGCAGCAGAAAAAGAAAGATAGCAGGGTTGTTCTAGATTCTCCCCCCACCCCCCAGGTCCACTCATTTACCCAGGGGAAAAAAAACCCCACCATTTTCAATACTAAGTCAAGACTGGGCTATAAATGACCCAAACTCAACTAAAGTCATCTTGGTGAGAAGCAAGTGTTGATGAAGCGGTTCAGTTAGGGTAAGAACACAGCAGCCTCAGGGAGGCCTGGAACAACGCCGTCTCTCCTCCTTGGGTCCCTCAGAGGCTAGTTGCACCCTTTCTTCTGCAGTCCCACCCCACCCCCATCTCCCTGCAGGGAAGATGACTGTGGTCAGCTAGGGTCACATCCTCCTATTCTCATGATCAGAAAGGAAATTGCTGCATCTGCTATCAGGTTTGGTTAGAAAGGTCAGCTTGGGTCCACTTGAGCCGTGTGCCCAGTTCTAGGCCAGTTTCTATGCCCAGGAGGATACCTTACTTTAATTTTCTCAGAGGGAGTCCTTTGCCTTACCTGTGGCAGAGGGCTGTGGCAGGGGATACTGGGCACTTCTTAAGCAGCAGAACTGTTCATTGGCACCATAACAATCTTCTCTTTTCTCCCACAGACCAAAAGGCATTTATTGGATGAATGTCTGCCTGACATGAAACGTTACATTTCCCAGCCTCCCTTGCAAACAAGGTTAGCCACATGGCTAAGAGTTTTAGCCAATGGAATGTGAGCAAGAGCAAAGTGTGCGACTTCCTGATGGTCCCCTTAAAAAGAAGGAGTCCACCTCTTTTGCCCTGCTTCCCCCCACTCGATGCAGGTTAGAAGCCCGTGCAATGGTTACCCTGTTTGCAAGACCACAGGGAGAGCACTGCAGCAAGTAACAAGAAGCCTGACCCCCGAATGCTATTTTGGCCTCTATTTATGCTGGACTGTTAGGCAAAAGGAAATAACCACTCTTATTCTGAGTCACTGTTGTATCAGCCATTTCTACATTCTAAGTAATTCTTTTTGGGACCTTCTTTTGATACCTGTTGCTGTGGACTAAAAACAGCCTTTTGCATGAGGAACAAACTTGTCCTCTGCCCTTGTGTACCTCCACTCAAACCCTGAAAATTCTGCCTGTGACTAGCCACTTTTTGCAGAATGTGACCTTTGCCAGATCAGCTCTTGTTCATCAAGTTTTATTTCCATTTTCCCTTTATATCTTCTTTCCCTATAGATTCCTATCAATTTGAGAATGTTCTAACATGTGCATCTGGCGTGAACCAGTCTTTGCCTCAGCTCAGGGGTCCTGTAGAGTGGAAGCAAAGGCCCTTTCATCAGACTGGGGACCCTTGGATGCTGGAGTCATGGAGAAATATCTCCCTTGCGGATGGCAGCTCTGTCCCTTTTTTAAGTGCAAGGGCTAACCCAGCAGACAGCCCTTCCCCCATAAGGCAGGCACCTGGAGGCACAGAGTTGCCAAAAGTTGAAGACTTGGGAGAAATTGCTGCTAACTGCCTCTTGTCCTGCACCTGGAATGTCCCATCCCTGAGTTCCACCCAGATCCTCAAAAAGAAAGGGCCAGAGGCCAAGAAAGCAACATCTTGGTGGGTCCTGGGTCCCTGAATGGGGAGAGGCAGTGGGTGTGTCATATTCTAAGTCAGTAGAGGAGATGAGACATAGAAAAGAACTGAATGGTGGTGTGTCTCCTGGTCCCCTACCCTCATTCCAAGCTTTTTTAAATTGAAGAAGCATAATCAAACCGAAGCCATTTGGGAAAATCCAGAAGGAAACACCGCCACAATCGCAGAAACACAGGCCCGGGGTGGGCTGGGCTCTTCCCGTCTTTCTGTGCTGATTGTGTTTCAGGACAATGGCAGGCAGGCCGGCTTCTCTCTTAGAGCCTTCCTTGGCTCCCAAGTGGCTGGTTTTACTCCAAACCTCCTCCCTTATATGGAGACTCCCTGAGAACCAAGAACCACGATGGCAGTTCTCTCCTCAGGGTGGGATGAGGGGACTGTTCACAGGGCAACTTGGACTAGCCAGTGGGAGACAGTGGAACAGAGGACAACGTGAGAGGTGTCCCCACTGCTAGGCAAGGTGATTCTCCACACTAGTTTCTTCTGACAGCAGCCTTGGACTCAACGGAGGAGCAGTGACTTGTCTGCTTTCCTTCCCATGAGATCAAGCCTGAGAGACAAACAAGGCTAGTGACACAGTGGCATGGAGGCAAGATGACGAAGGCTGACCAAGGCCATGCCACCGTGAGAAACATGCAGCTGCCCCTGGCTTGTGAAACAGGGGCACAGGGCTGGGGATATAGCTCAGCAGCGCAGCGCCTGCTTTGCAAGCGTGAGGTCCTGAGTTTGATTGCCATTAATCAAAGAAAAGAGAAGAAAGAAAAGAGAAAAGAAAAGAAGAAAAGAAAAGCAAGAGGGGTGCAGCTCATGAGTCCTAGGGCACCTCCCTCCTCCTGCAGCCTGTCTCCCTCCTGCCTCAGCCAGGTCCTGACACACCCTGTGGCTCGTTGGCTGGCAGCCTCACACTTACCACAAAAAGACCCCGGGAGCTCTTGTACCGTGGCCCACGTCTTCCTCTGCATCTTTAGCCTCTTCCTGGAGTGTTTCTCCTTCCTCCAAGCCTGGAGCTACAACCCCCATGCAACCCTTTCGTAGGGACCGTGGCTTATTTTTGTACCTTCTGTACCTTGGGGATGAGAGGCGGAGTTTCGTTCTATCCACCAGTGTCATTTCCAGCCTATTATTCCCACGTTGTTGTAAACCCCCAGCAATGACGCTTCTGCTTCCAGGCTTGCCCTCCGGCTCTCTGTCTCTGTCGTTACGGGCCTCCCCGACTCGCCCTCTCACCGACGGACACTCCGGCTGTGTTGCATCTTTTCTTTCTCCAGCCCACCTGCTGCCAGTACCCTAGACAAATGCAGTGATCTGCATCCACAGGTGGGCTCCTGGCTTCCTCACATCCAGGTCCAGGCGTTCTGGCCTCGTCTATACCCACTCCCACATCTATTCCTGGAGAATTTAGGGTGATCCAGAGCCTCACCATGCCGAAACCAGAAATTCTACCACCTCCAAAACTACCATCTCCAAAACTTTCTGCTGCCTGGCCCATGGGACCCTGCAACAGTTCTCTGGCCTCGTGGGCCCCTCCAGCCCACTGTTTCCGTCATCTCTCCATCCATCAGTTTGCATTGCCTTTTACTTCTCTCCTTTGCCAGCTAAAAGTCCATGGCTTTTGCATGAAGAAAATGGTCCATTCATATAATGGACTCTTGGACAGCAGGTTAAACCAGTGAACCACAGCAACATAAAAACAATATAAGTAAATCCCAGAAATATGCAATTAAGCAAAAATATAAGTCCCAAAAGATTACATGGAGAATGATACGCTTTTAATGAGGTTAAAACAACTAGTATGAAATACACTGATAGATTTTTGGAAATATATAGAGATGTTATAAAACTAGATGAAAAGGAAAGCACAGGAATGTTGTACACAGGATTCAGGATGTATCTTATGTGAGAGGAGACAGAGGAAGGGGAGTGAGAGGGAACACTTTGGTGAGATGTGGGTCATTGTTGAGGTTTTGTTGGGGTGGTAATTTTGCAAGTGCTCACTCTATCATTAAAAACAACTAATTAACATAAACCATGCCCAGATTAATGATGAGAATGTCAAGGAACCAGGGTTAGGGGGCATCCGTGGGTTTTCATTATACTGATCTCTAGCAAATACAGTATTCTGAATATCCTTCATCACCCCAGAATCCAGAATCTCCCTGCACTTGCATGGATCTTGTCTTGTTATTTCTTGCACAGTGGAAGAAGCATCCCACTTCATTCAGTTGAACAAAAAACTCCATCGCTTGTTCCCTGGATCTCATTCCTTTTCATCCTCTCAAGGATGCTCCTTTCGCGGTCCCCTCACTGTCTTTCCCCGTCAGTCTCCCTTTCTAGAGGATCATTCCCACCAGCACATAAACAGGATTCCCCAGCTTAGAGAAGAACAAGCTCTTACTAGGTCAGATGGAAGTTAGCGTGCTGTAACAAAGAGATCCCAAAAGACAGGGTACCATCCAAGTAGGTTAACCCTGGTGGACCAGGTCTGGGAAGCCTGTAGCTCCTTTTCCTTGTTGCTCTGCCATCTTTCACATGACCATTTCCCCCCAAGATGGGTGCTCTGGAAACTGCTAGCACTTCTGTCCAGCCAGAAGGAAAAGGAGAAGGGGAAGAAGATGTGCACTATCTGGGAAGGGCATGGTCAGGGAGTTGCATGCACCACGTCCGCTCAGAGACTCGGTCATAAGAGATACCCAGTCATGAGGTAAGTTAGGAAATACAGGTGGGTGTCAATGTGTCCAGTTAAATATTCCACCACTATTGAAGAAGAGGAGAATGAAATATTGAAGAACAGCTGGTGAACTTTGCCATGGTCTGTGGTTTTAGCCAGCTAAATAAATGCTTACTCTTTTTTAATGTGAAACATGCTAATCCTTTCCCCTAGTTTCAAAGCCCACAGGTCTTATCCATCACTTCAACCAACTCGGAGTCCAGGCCCTCTTGGCAATTGTCTAATCTTTATATGAAGTTCTGATATTGGTCCAGTGACATACTAACTAAAAGACAAGTCATGTATTTACCCCCTCCACCAGCCAACAACACATATATAATATGCAATGAAGAGAGGGAACAGATTGACCACAAAGCACCACTTGGAATGGAAAGAACACATGATGGGCACACAGCAATCAGCAGATCCCACTAGGCAAGCATTTCAAAGATTCTCTGCCTCTCAGGGGACTAAGTACACTGGAACTGATCTACTGAGAGGCATGTCCTTTACCCATTATTCTCTGTGCCCCTCCTGGAACAAAGAGATTTGTGCTTGTCTCTTGTCCTGCCTGGTCATACCTGGTGAGGAGGACATTGGAGAACATATTTGACAGGTTGGTGAGAGTAGAACTTTCACAGCTTTTTTCCAAACATGCAGGGCATGTTTGGCAGCTAACAATTTCTTTTTAAGATTTGAGCAATCCCAGAGTTGTGCAGGCCAGGCTTGTGGACTTTTGTTAATTAATTTCCCTCAAGAACTTAGCATAGTAATACAAAAATTTAATTTAAAAACAAATTCCACTTACAATCTGTTATGGTTGATACATTGTGTCAACTTGGGGAATCTAGAGGTTTAGCTGAGTGACTCCGGAGGAAGCTGGAGTGCTTACTTTGTATATATCCTGAGCCTGTGGAAGAGGAAGGCATGGAGATTATGTGAGTGCTACACAGCCCTTGGGTGGGGGTAGCCTGTTCGCAATGTAATGGAGGTAGAAGAGACTGCTTGCTGCCATTCCTCTCTCTCTTTTTTTTTTTTTTTTTTTGGTGGTACTGGGGATTGAACTCAGGACCCTGCGCTTGCTAGGCAGGCACTTATTCCACTGAGCTATATCCCCAGCCCCATTCCTCTCTTTTGCTGGTTGTTTTTGCTGTGCTCTGCTGCCATGAACTGTAGCCCTCTGACTCTGCCTCAGAACCAGCCAAGTATGGACTGAAGCCTCCACAAACTGTAAGCTAAATAAACCTTTCCTTCCTTCATTTTAGGCATTGGGTATTTTGTCTCAGCAACGAGAGAAAAGTAACCAAGACAGAATTTGGTACCAGTGGAGTGGGGTTGTTGCTGTACTATACCTGACCATGTGGTTCAAGAACCTTTGGAAATTACTTATGGGAAGAGTTTGGAAAAGTTTGGAGATGTCTGGTCAGAGCTTGGAAGACCAGAAGGCTGATAGAAATCCTGCCAGTAAAGACCAGGTTCGGGAGGTTTCTGTTGGGAAGAAGGACTTCCTTGGTTGTTGGAATTCAGACGTTGTATGTTATGGCTTGGCAGAAAGTTTGTCTGCATTTTGCCCATGTCCAGAGACTTTCCCTAAGACTAAGATTAAGGGCAGCAGTGAACTGATTAATCTGACAAAAGAAATTTCAAGGCAGTCGAATGTTGGGGCAGTGGCATGGCTATTATTGGGGGCTTTTAGCCAGATTTATATTGACAATCAAGAGCAAAGAGCCCAGCAGGATGATTTAAAATGTGAATTTGGCCAGAAAGGAAGCTCCAGTAAAACTGTGGACTGCAAAGATAAGGCTGAGGTGATCTCTATTGCTGAGAAGGAACTACAGAATGGAAAAGATGGCCTGAGGGCATCACAAGCAGCAAGCCTCCACCCTTCGCAGTCTCAAAACTGTAAAGGTGAGAGACCTTGCCTTGAGAAGGAAGCTAAAGAGCACCATGTTCCAGAATGGCGGCGGTGGCTGCACCAGGTTCCAGAATGGAGGCGGCATAGAGAATGTGCTCCTCAGAATTGGATTCAGTGTGCCCAGCGATCCAGGTACTTGACCCCTATGGCCAAGAGAGAGAAAAGTTTGTCTACTGCTCCAGATGGCCGCAGACCTTGGTATCATCCACGTGGCCCTGGCTTTAGGTGCAAGGAAAATGCAAGAGTTCTGAGGTTAAGGAGGCTTTCACCCAGATTTCAGAAGGCCTGGGAGGCCAGGCAGTGTGCCCCTGAGAGGGCAGTGTGTGATGCTGTGAGTGTGAAGCAAAAGGTGCCCTGGAGACCTCAGAAGTTTAGAAAAGACAGGACCACGGATCATCTAAGGAAAGCTGCAAAGAGGGAGCAAAGAGCCTAAGAGAGAAGCCGTGGGAGCTGTAACCACCAGAAGTGCCATAGGGGTGGACTCATGCAAGCTCTTTGGAGTTCACAATGTAAAACATGTTGCTACAGATGCTGGATGTGGAATTACAGGATGCAATGTTAGCCCTGCTGGATTTTGGACTTGCTTTGGTCCCAATTCTCTATAATCCCCTGTTGGTACCTTTTGGAATGGTAATGTGTATTTTGTGCCTTTAAATGTTGGAGATGTTTAATTTTCATTTGTACGGGGGCAAAATGTTATGGTTCTAATGTAATATAATGTCTTTGTATCTGGAAACTGGTTTAAGGAAATGTGTATGATGGCCAAGTTGACAAGGGTTGGAGTGTTATGGTTGATACATTTGGTCAACTTGGGGAATCTAGAGGTTTAGCTGAGTGACTCAGGAGGAAGCTGGGGTGCTTACTTTGTATACATCCTGAGCCTGTGGAAGAGGAGGGCATGGAGATTGTGTGAGAGGTTCATGACCCCTGGGTGGGGGGAGGCTATTTACAAGGTAAGGGAGAAAAGGAGGCTGCTTGCAGCCATTCCTCCCTTTTGCTGTGGTTGTTTTTGCTGTGCTCTGCTGCCATGAACTGTAGCCCTCTGACTCTGCTTCAGAACCAGCCAAGTATGGACTGAAGCCTCCACAAACTGTAAGCTAAATAAACCTTTCCTTCCTTCATTCTGGGCATTGGGTATTTTGTCTCAGCAATGAGAAAAAAATAACCAAGACACAATCATAATGAAAAAAACAAAATTTGGAATAAATTCAACAAAAGAAGTTGAAGACCTGTGCACTAAAAACTGCAAAACATTATTAAAAGAAATTAAAGACCAAAGTAAATGGAAATATGACTGTGTCCATGGATCAGAAGGCTTAATATTGTTTAAATGGCTATGTTCCTGAAAGTGATCACAGATTCAATGTGGTTCCTATTAAAATCCCCCTATCTTTTTTTCTTTTTTGGATAAGTTGAAAGTTGACCTTAAAATTTATATGGAATTGTCAAAGACCTACAATAGGTCCTGAAAAAGAAGGTTAAAGTAGGAAGACTCTGGTAAAACCACTTGAACGAAACTGAAGATAAACTTTCAGACCTTGAAGACAGCACTGGCGTGAATGACCATGAAAGGATCTCTTAAAAATAACAAGAAACCAAGAAATAACAATTGAACAGCTGCAAGATGGAGCAAAGAAAAATAATATAAGATTAATAGGTATTCATGAAACAGCAGATGTCAGCACAAATGACATATAAAGACTATTTGTGGAAGTAAATAGCAGAAAATTTCCCAGGCATAGAAAAAGAATTGGACATCTGAGTAAGTGAGGCATATAGAACTCCAACTAGCCATAACCAAAATAAATATACACCCAGACATATAGTGATCAAGGTCCCAGAAATTCAACAAAAGAACAGAATATTAAAAGCTGTTAGAGAAAAGAAACAGATCACCTATAAAGGAAAGATTATCAGAATCATGTCAGATTTCTCAACACAAACCATCAAGTCAAGAAGAGCTTGGAGTGAAATATTTCAGGTCCTGAGACTGAAACAACTTTCAACCCAGATTGATGTACCCTGCAAAACTATCCTTCAAAATTAATGGAGAAATAAAATATTTCCATGATAAAGATCAACTGATGAACTTCCTGAGCACCAAACCAACGCTACAAAAAGTACTAAAAGTAGAAAGGCTCACATGTCCTATTTTAAAACATACTGCAAGGCCATAGTAATGTCAGTGTGGTACTAGCATCAGTGAAGACATATTGATCAATGTAATAAAACTGAGAGTCTAAACATAAACCCTTACATATATGATTAACTGATTTTCAATAAATGTGCCAATATAGTTTGACAAGGAAAAAAATAGTCTTTTGAGTAAATAGTGCTGGGACAACTGGACATTCACATTAGAATAAAGTTACAGGCACTTACACCATATAAAATTTAACTCAAAACGATAGAAACAAACTAAGTGCTAAAATTTTAAAGCTTTACGACCTTGGGTCATACAGTTATTTCTTAGAGTTGATACCAAAAATGTGAACCATAAAAGGAAAAACTACTTAAATTGCATTTCATCAAGATAACAAATCTTTGTGTTTCAAAGAACAGTGTCAAGAAAGTGAAAGGCTAACCCACAGAATGGGAGAAAATATTTGCAACTCTGTGTCTGATAAAGAATTGCATCCAGAATATACAAAGAGCTCTTATAATTCAACAATAAGAAGATGAATAATCCAAACAATGTGAGAAGGATTTTTAAAAGACATTTCTCTGAAGAACCTTACCACAATGAGATACCACTCCACATATTAAAAACAAAAGCAGATCATAACAGATGTTGGAGGGAATCAGGAAAATCTGGAATCCTCATATACTGCTGGAGGTGATACAAGATGGTGAAGCTACTTTAAAAAAATCAGGGAGTTCCTCAAGAAGGTACACATAAAATGATCCTATGACCCTGCAATTCTACAGGGTCCACTGGGTGGGTCTTCGATTGTCCAGCCTGAATCATGCTTGCTGTGTGCTGTGGGAAGTGAGGCCATCTAATTGACAACTCGACCAGGATCTTTTGCAGTGGAGGATGGAGAGCCCCAAAGGAAAAGTAGGGTTTTGTTTCTAAAAAGGAGGGTAAGGGGTGCTGATTGTGAGCTGTCTCCTGCACATCTCCAACTTAACTTGCCTGTAGCAAAACCCTTGATTCCCCTTCCAAGCCAGAATATGTGTTGTCCCCGCCTCTTCCTATATGGTAAATGGTGCCTCCATCTACCCAGCTGTTCAGGCCAGAAACCTGGGAGTCATCTTCTCATTTCAATCCCTCTCTACCCAGCATCCCCATCTTTACCTGCAGATTCTAATCAGTGTCTCGAATCAGTTCCCTTTTCTCCACTTCCAGCATTTCTTTCATGCCAACAGACTCCTCCCCGTTTCCCCTGTTTCTGCTTACTTTCATTGCTGTTTTTTGCATGCCAGTGACAGGCATCTCTTGGAAACATACAAATGAGACTGCACCTAGCATGTTGATCGAGGTGCACCTGGAACAAATGGACTCTGGTAGAAAGGTTACAACTCCGTTTTCATCAGGTAAGCTCCAAATTGGAATTCACCTGTCACTTATCACAGCACTCATGCCTGAAGACTACTTGAGCCCCTTTTCCTTCCCCTACCCTGGAATGGAGAGCTTGGGAAGGCAGCACTCTGCCAGAGAAAGACGTCAGAGAGGCACTCTTGAGGAAAGCCCTCCACCAGGTAAAGGGAGAGAGGGAGACAACCACAGTACAGTGAGGGTGTTATAGCATTGGCTATCCGGATGCTGAGATTGAACCATGTTCCAAGTGACCCAGGAGCAGAGGTGGGTGGCACGATGAGATCACAGGAGCCAAGGTGCCCCTTCCCTTCTTCAGTAGGCCAAGAGCGTGGCTCTCACTTCCAGAACACCCTGATTGTGGCATGAATGCAACCCGGCAGGTAGCTATTCGTGCTCCTTCTCCCTCCCTACAGTATCCTGCTCTGCATACAAGGACTCACTTCCTCCCCAAGAGTAAGAAGGTGGGCTGCCCTTTGAACATGCAGTGAGTGGCATTGCAACATAGACCATCAGTACTCCAACACATTTTGCATTAATTTCTATTCTTGTCAATACAACCTGGCACCCTGTTACAGCTTGTGTCTAGAGAGTGCCCCCACCGCCCGCAAAGCTTCATGCAGTCACGTGCAGGGGCTTTTTGGTGGTGGCTAGATCTAGGGTGTGTGATGCTAGGATTAAGGGTGTGGTGCTGGGATTAAGGGTGCCAACCCACACCAATCCGGGTGTGGGTGGCACCACCCAAAGGGTGGGTAGCCTGGATGTAAAGTCAGACTTGGTTGTTGACCTTCTGCTTTCACTGCTTGCTACTTCCCTACTTTGCTTTGTTCTGCCTGCCCTGTCTTGCCAAAGACTCTTCTATGATACCCTTCTGCCATGGCACCCTGTCTTGGAGCCAGCTGAGTATGGACCGAAATCTCTACAAAATATCACCTAAAATAAACCTTTCCTCCTTTAACTTTGGGTGTAGGATATTTTGTCTCAGCAAGGAGAACAGTAACTAAAACACACAAAAAAGGCAATTAGTAACTACAAATGAGCAGATGGATGGATGGATAAACGGATGGATGGACGGAACTGTTGCCCAGCTTTGCTCTCCCTCCCTGGCCCCTTAGGAGAGTATTCTTTCTTCTAAGAGCCCTGCATGGAGGCCATCATGCGTCAAGGTCACCTTCCTGTCTCTCCTACTGAAACCCACAATAATAGAACTTTCTCCACATTTTGGCCAGCTGCCCAGCTGGTAATGATGCCTCATGTCCCCATCAAACATAATTCTACATAATTAGTTGCAAATCTGTTGCTGGCCAGTGGTAGGGACCACAGACCCAGCCAGGGCCACCCAGAGCCATGCAGGAAACTGTCAAGAGTTACATCTGTGCTCCACAAGGTGGAGACACCTGTCTCCATGTCCTCTTGGCCACCAGCCCCCTCAGATTGTCATTTCCCGGAACTGAAAATTTTTTTCATTTCTCATCAGCATTCTCTTCCTGATATGATGGCCAGGCTCCAAAGTGTCCCCCGATGATCCATGCCTGCTGGATTCGTGCCTTTGTATAGTCTTTCCCACACTGAATGAGGCTACCCTGTTCAAACGATAAGCTACCAAGGCCACAGTCATGTGGAATGTCCAAAGCAAGGTCGTAATAATAGTGCAGCATTTGCTTTACTCTCTCAGACCACTAGCTCAGAGGGAAGCCAGCTGCCATGTCACAGGGTTGCTCAAACAGTCCTACGATAAAGCCCAAGGGTCCAGGAACAGAGACCTCCTGCCGTGGCAGGCATGGGAGTACGCCTGTGCTCTGAGGTCCGTTTCCCATGGAGCCTCTCCTCTCCTCTCCTGCTCCCCTGAACCCATGGCCTGTACTCTTTTCCCCAGCTTGCAGGCTCACAGCCAATGCTATGAGACAGGGCCCTTGTCTGTGTGCCGCTGGGCCTGTCCTGCTTCCAATGACCCTTAGGTTATATCATAAAAGATCTAAATGAGTGCTGAAATGGGGTGTCAGGTGAGTTGCATGGGGTCACTCCAGCCTGACCCTGAGTTTCCTCAGCACGGTCTGAGTTCCTACCAGCGTGAGTGTCAGTCCAAGCCTAATGTCCCAGAGGCAGGAAGTGAGTCCTGGGACACAGCCTGCTGCTTCTGTGCATGAGGGGAGGTAAAGGGTCAGCCCTGGAATGAGAGTTTCTAAAGCGTTATGCCTTTTTATTTGGGTCACTTTGCAAAGGTGCCAACCCCTGGATAAGGGGGCCTGGTGTCAGGAGCCTCTCTGAGGCTGTGCCCAGGAATGAAGCAGGATGTTCTCAAGGAAAGCAGAGTACAGTGGTCCTGGGTGTGGTTTGGGGCCTGATGAAGCTCTCCACTGGTAGACAGGAAGAGGCGCCCATGGTTCTACACGATGCCAAGAAATTGCCTACGCACAGCCTTTGAGGGAGCCCTGGGAGGCAGCCGAAGAGTGGTGGAAGAGCCACAGTGCCAGTGCACAGAGGCCCCGTCAGGGAATGTGACACTGGACCCTGGGCATGTGCTGCAAGCCCTTGAAGACAGCACCACACCTCCCTATGCAGAACAGGGCAGGAGAAAGAATCAGGGCGCTCTAGCAGACGGGCAGGAGGTAGGCACCAGGCAGAGAGAGCCTGACCGAGCCCAGTCAGAAATAGGGCAGGGTCTTGGGTCCCCCGCATCCCCTACCACACCTTCAATTTCCCAGAGAGGACAGAGTCAGAGGGGTACAGAAGAGACAATAGCAGAACCCCCTTCCTGGGTGCATGGAGCTCCCCTCCGAAAGACCCTGGAGGAAGAGGCTGATGGGAAGGGAGAGGCTACCTGGAGAGGAAGAGGCCTGAGACAAGGCAGGAGAGGGGAAAGGGAGGGGAAGCAGGATGGTGCTGAGAAGGAGGCTGCCAGGGAGACAGGAGGGAGCTGAGGCTGTGGGGAGGAAAGTAGGGTTCGGGTTCGGGTTAGGGTTAGGGTTTGGGTTCGGGTTCGGGTCCGGGCTCCTCCTCCCTGCTGGCTCACAGGTGTGGACTGAGCCCGTCTGCCCAGTGCTGAGGCTCCTCATTGAGCCAAAGCCCAGGTGGATTAACTGGTGGACACCCAGCCAGAGACCCCAGCAGCACAGCCTGTGGTCAGTGGTGATTGCTGGGCATCTGAAGTCAATGTTTAACTGTGGCCCAAGCCCAGAAGAGCCCTATCTGGGACTTACAATTACAGGGGTTGGGTTACAACCCTAGTGCTGACCAGGGCTTGGTGGCAGGAGATAAGAAGGTGGCACCAGGAAGGCTTGTGTGTGTGTGTTACATTGTGGGCTCCTAGCACACCCCCGGGGCCAGCTCACAAGGCCTCCATTGTTGGGGTCTGGCTGCAAGCCCATCACCAGCTAGATAGGAGCTGCTGTTCTGACAAGGCTAGAAAAGCACACCCCAAGTTCAGGCAGATGCCGGTACCCCACCCTTATCAGGCGAGGAAAGGGAGCTAGCAGAGCTAATGTTGATTCAGAGGAAAAAAGGGGAAAACATCAGCGATCATGGCAGATGTCAGTTCCGACAGCAGCATTAGGGGTCAAAGGGTGCTCAGCTAGAGGCAGGGGCAGGACAGTCAGAAGTAGCCTGTGGCTAGAAGGAGACCCAAGCATGTCTCACTTGGGGCTGTGTGTCATGTCCTGGAGTACAAACCAGGCACAGATGCTCTGTTTTCTGGGACTTGATGAGCTAGGAAAAATGGTTCACTTCATCATACAAGGTATGATCCAAAATTAAGGTGAATGCTTAAAAAATCTTTTTTCTTTTCAGAAATTTATTACAGGAAAAGACACATTGCCATTAACCCCCTTCAGAATGCTCCCACTCACCTTGAACACACTTAGCCCGTTGCTCTGGCCACTTTCTGAAGCAGTTCTGGAAGTCCTCTTTGGTGGGTGTCTTTCTTGCACTGTCCTGGTGACCTCATTCAAAACCTTTACCTTTCACCACCACGTTGACTTTGCAGATGAGCCAGAAGTCACACGGTGCCAGATCTGGGCAATAAGGTGGACAAGGAGACACTGTAATGTTGTTATCTGACAGAAATTGCCGTTAACTGTTGACCAAGGAGAAGTGATCATAAAATATGATGAATGTTTAAATTAAAAAGATACATTGCCATGAATCCCCCTTAAAAATTTCCCCCTTGTTTCAAGCACATTTATCACATCTTTCTTGGCAATGTGTTTTTTAAAGTAATAAGTGTTTTTAAAAAATTTAAGTATTCACTGTATCCTTCAATCTCCACTTATATAATCCAGGCTGCCAAGTGTGGGTTCTGGTATAGGGGTGTGGGTGGGACATGTGGTTAGTACTAGTGAAGTCCGGGGTGGTCAGACAGCAAAGGGAGCTGCCTGAGACCCTGAATGCTGGGTCAGGATGGGGCTGGAGGACAAATGCAAGTTATCACCAGGAGGTCCACCGTGAATCCCAGCTCTTTCCTCTCCCAGTTGCTTCTAAGCAAGGATGTTTGTCTCAGTGAGCCATAGTCTATAAAACAGGGGTGCCGAGAAGCACTGCCCATGGGGGTTAATGCTGAGGATCAGAGAGAGACCGCCCAGGTGCTGCAAACGGTGCCCAGCGCGGCAGCACACAGCGTTCCCTGGGTAAATCAGTGTCACAAATCAGCGCCTGCAATCTGCAGGTGGCTGGCAGCCTAGGAGGGGAGTGAGATGGAAACTGTGGTCTGGGCCCAAGCTGGGTGGGGACCTGGGGTGGGCTGGTGGGAGAGGAGGGGAAGGCAGCTCTGGGGGAGGGTGAGCACGGAAATCCAACCTGGAGGACCCAGGCCGAGGTGGGAAGGGGTCATTTACATAGCCACCCACTCACCCATCCACCTTGCAGGCCTGGCACCTGGAGTGGGCAGACGGAAACAACCAGTGCTGTGTACAAACGCCACTGTGCTATTTAAGCACACCTTAGAATATAAACATGGAAGGAAAATGCCAGGCAGGTCACATTGAGGATGAAAAGACCCTAGACTCTGCCATTAATTGTTCACCAATGAGAAGTGATCATAAAATATGATGATCATGTGTTAAATCTGCCGCTCCAAAGCCAGGTGTAAAAAAGCCCATTGAGGAGGAAAGGAATGAAGGTGGGGAAGGCTGGTTGCCTGGGACACAGGAGCAGCCACACCGTGTGGAGTGAACTCACGTCCTGCGCACGCAAATCACGCAGGCGTGGGCCTGAACAAAGCCATCTGGGCACACAAGGCCCAGGAAAGAGGGGGAGGTGGACAAGTAGCTCAGGCTGCCATGGCAAAGTACCACACACTGGGTGGCTTCAACAGCAGCTGTTTACGTTTCATAATTCTAGAGGCCAGAAGTCCAAGGTGCTGGCATAGTCCATGTCAGGTGAGGGTCTCTTAAGACCCAAGGCCTTTCCTCTGGGGAGCGGCAGCAAGGTCCCTCATGTCCCTTCCCTCTTATAAGGACACACATGCTCTTGGACTCAGACCTCAACCTTGCATCTCATTTAACATTAGTTCCTTCCTTAGAGGCCTGGTCTCCAAATACAACCCCACCGGGAGTGGAGCCTTTCACATACGAACTCTGGAAGGCACCAACATTCGGTCCGCACTTGGGCCCTTGTTGGGTGCACAGGATTTGAGGTCCTTTTCTCCACGGACTTGCAGAGCAGACTCCTGCTGCAGTCCCCTTGGGGCAATTAGAAGTGCCAATGTCCCATTGCTCTCAGGGAGGCCTGAGAATAGTTCCTGGAAGAATCCTTAAGTCAGAATAGGGAAAAATTAAAAGCTGCACGGTCAGTACTACCCTTAGGGGAATGATGGGAATGTCTGATCACGACCACACATTTCGGTTTCCTTAAACCTTACCATTGCTAGATACTGTATCAAGTCTTTGTGCTTCTTAGTTTAGAAAGACAATGTAATTATGGGAAAAACGCACTGGATTAGAGAGTTCCATCTTGCGCCTTCTAATCAGGGACACCTTAGGAAGCCTTGACTATCTGGTTCACATTACGGAAATGTCACTGTTACTCACGCAGTGACTTCTGAGTGGATGGTAGGTGTGGTGTTTGGAGGGGAAAAAAACAAACCTTTAAGGAGCTTGTACACCTGTTATTTTATATACATTGTCTCCTCGCATGTTAAGATAGCACCAATCCAATTGACTTATTCGTTTGTTTATTTGTTTATTGGCTTGTTTTTGTCTGTTTGTTTGGTACAGGGAATCAAACTCATGACCTCAGGCTTGCCAGGCAAGGGCTTATGCCACTGAGCTATATCCCCAGACCCTGTCTTGTTTGTTTTAAGGTAAATTTAGGTGAAAATTTACTCGCTTTACAAAGACAGAAATCGAGGCTCAGAGAGGTTAAGTGACTGGTGGAAGTTCTCCAGCTAAAAAGTGACAGAGGCAGAACTTGAACTTGAGTCTTTCAAATGCTCAGACTCACATCCACTACCTTCTTTGCTGCCGTGGTCTTGCCAGCCCAAATAATAAGCTGATAACAACGGTGGCACTCACAGTGCCCAGCCCTTTGGAATCCACGTGTCCCCTCAAGGGTTGTGCTCTTGCTCCAGCGCACGTGGGCCATGGTCTCCTCCCTCACGCACAGCACAGGTTGGCTGTCTAGGTCCCCACTGGGGACCATCTCATGGAAGGGAGGACCAAAGCGGTCGCAGCCCAAGGCCAAGGTGACAACAGCCTCTTCCCCTTCTGAGTACCAGGGACTTCACCTAGGGCTGTGGGTGCTGCTTGGCCTCAGTCTTTCACAGAAAGCAGAAGCTGCTGGCCCAGGTGCAATTCCCTTTGTCTCTGCACAAACACTCACATTGGCCTTACGGCGGGTCCCCTGTGTACCTTCGGTCCTGGGCCGGTTCACTCATGCAACAGAGAGCCAGAAGGGCGGTGTGCCCTGCGATAATGCCCCGAACTGCCCCTTGTCTCCTCAGTCCAATAGCAGCTGTGATCATCTTCCTGTTTATTTTTAAAAGCTTAATTCAAGTTACCTTCTTCCGGGAAGCCTTCTCTGACCTCCCCTGGCCAGGCTGAATTCCCCTTCCCCTTACCTGAGATTCCCCCATAAAGCAACCCCTAAATCCTGGGGTAGGAGTTTCTTTATTTGGAAATGCTCTTTACTAGACGGGAGCTCCCCAAGGGCAGGCACTGGGTCACTCGTTCCCATACCTCATGAGCCCAGCTTACTGTAGGTGTTCAGTTAGAGTTGCCTAATTTATCCTTAAAAATGCAAGATGTTCAGCTAAATCTGAATTTCAGGTAAACGATGAAAATAATAATAATAATAATAATAATGGAAAAATATTGCATGATTTTTGTTGGCAACCCTGTGCTCAATACATGTGTGTTGCCTTGCTTAATATGTGAATGAATAAAAAGTACAGAAAGAGTAAGAGGCAATTTGGAAGAAAGCAACCCAAATCAGTTTGCCTGGAACATAAGCCTTGTACGCAGGTGTCACAGACAGTAAAACGAGGAAAGTCCCATAGCAATGTGACCAGCACAGTGTCCAATGTCCAGTGTCCAGTAAGCACCCCCTTAGTAGTGAGGGAGAGACTGAACTGATGAGCACTCGGGGAGGGGGTGGCATTCAGTGGCAGGACAAGTATCTAGGAGGTCAAACAGCAACAGTGGACCTGGTGACAATAGGGGCTTTGGTCATGGCGTTTGAGAGTGTCAAGTGACAGGCAAGCTGCGGCCTCTACACCCCCAGAGCTCAGACTCACAGCGTGGTAGAGCCTGGTTGGGGGAGGCGTGGAGGCTGTCCTCTGGGGCGCAGCAGGGTCTGTGTCCTCTTAGGCTGGGCGGCTGAGCTGCAGAAAGGATGGGCAGGCAGTGGGGAAGCCCTCGGCACAACTTCTACCCTGGGCCTTCACCTGACTTGATTCTCAAGGACAGCATAAGGGCAAAACCTGATTCTCTCCCCTTGGTCCAAAGAGCAGAATAGACTGTCATACTTGCTGGGGGTTTCCCTAGAGTTCTTCATGCAGAGCATGGTCTCAGGGGAGTTTCCCTCACCCTCTAATCCATGCCACGGGGCTCCCAGGGCCCTCTGCTGTGGTACGGTGGGGAGAGGGACAGTATCGAGCTCTGGGAGGAAATAGGCTATCATTGTCCCCTGGGCCTGGCAGCACAATTGGGGCCTGTGTCCTGGCAGCAGCTGTGTGTGGCTCTGACTTCGGTGGACACCAGCCTTGGAGCAATACACAGCCTGGGAGATCCCCGTCTGTGTCATGTCCCTCCAGGTGGGAGCCGTGGCCTGGCTCTGTGTGCCTGAAGGATGGCGTGGATCTAGGGGTTCCTTCTCATAGCTGGGGGTGCATACTGTGTGTCCACACCACGTGTGTGACTGGGCAAAGGCAGGGCTGTTCCCATGTGCCTGCATAAGGCTAGGGCTGGTTTGGCAAGTCTGCAAGTAAATACAAGCCCATACACTCGCGCACGTGTGTGTGTGTATGTGTGTGTGGTGGGGCACAGAGGCTGAGGAATGCTTCTGAGCATGTGGGAGCACCCGGACTCAAATGGGGTACCTTCCCCAGGGAGGCAAACTGCTGTCAAATTTCCTTGGGATAAAAGTACTGGAAGACTGGGACTATGACTCTGTTCAGCACTGAACCAGACCCAGATTCTACACGTGTGTGCACTTGCACTCACACACACACACACACACACACACACACATACACACACACACACACGAGTGGAGGTGCTACCTTCTGAACACCACAGGCTTAATGGAGGAGGGCACGCACTTTCTATGGTAGTGGCTGCCCCGGAGCTCCCTGGCTTCGGCTTTCGCTGCCCGGTTGCTCAGCCCCTCCCGGTCCTTGTGTTCTCTCTTGCTGCTTCCCTGATTCCTGGACCACCAGAGACGCTCACCCTCATAGGAGTGGGTGGAATGGGATCAGCTGAAGCTCTTCTACGCTCAGAATGTCCCTAAGGGCCAAGCTGCCCAATCTGGCCTAACTTCCCTAACACCCTAACTCCCCCAAAATGGAACCCACAGCATCCAGCCTGTGCTTGCAGTCTATCCTGAATCCGATAATGAGATTTCAGCTCTGTGCAACCACCTCCCATAGATACTGACCTAGGGCCTTCCAGGTGCTGGCTCTGTAAAGCTGGGAGTTGTGGTAAGAGGCGCTTTCCTGGGCCCTGCCTGCCGGGAAGACTCTGGCTCAGGATGGTGAGGCCTCATAGGAGGGCTTTGCTCCCTACCAGCACCCAAGCTGCTGCTCCACCCCAGCCCCGTTCCCTGCCCTGCAGACATAAATAAAGGCCCTGCCTATAGGATGCAATGGGAGCTTTTCAGGTAATGCCCTGCTGCACTGGTGACCAGGGTCCTCTTCCTGCCTGCCAGGGTGAAAGGATCTGGATGAAGTGTAGCCAAAGGGAAGGGGTAGGAGATGGAGTGTCTGGTGTCCATTTTAAGAGATGGTACAAGGAGCTGAGGAGCTCAGAAACGTGCCCTTCTGACTAAAAAGACAGGCTATTACTGTCCCTAAGGGGGAGCCTTCCTGCCTTCAGGACCCCACCCAGCAGGTAGGCCTGGGGATGGGAGTAGGGCAGGCATCTCTCAGCTTATCCCGCAGACGTCCTCTCTCTATCTTGTCTCCCATAGGAAATGTGCAAGATGATCCTTTGGGTGAGGTGTACAAATAGGATGAGTCTTTTTTATAACCTAGAATTTTAAGAAAGGCTTACTTGATATTTAGTAAATGAATTATCAGTGTACCCTCCCTTAGTCCCAGCTTCAGGCCCTCTTGGGTTCCAGAAGGTTCTCTGAGAGTTCAGGGGATTTGAGTCTGGGGTGTAGCTGAGGCCTTCCCAGTCTGACTCCCTCTGAGACAGCTGTTTTCCTCACAGTGTAAGCACCACAGCAATTGCCAGGGTGGTCGGTCATCCAAAAACATACATAGAATATTTTCATACTACATAAATGAGAGAGGTATAATGGAAAACTCTTCCTGGGGAATAAGCTTTCCAAGAGTCACACATGAGGATGGTTTGTGCATTTTCTTTGACAGCAGGTGAATAAGTTCTAGATTCATGGACCTCTTCTGACAAGAAGGGCTATTAGTGGGTGATTGTAACAGAAAATACCCCACCCCCTGCCAGTTCACTCCAGTTTCTCAGATGCCCAGGTAACAGTTCCTGTTCCAGTTCTGGTTGCTCCTGTCTCTTAGAAACAGCTGGTCACTGTGATGTGACCAATCCCCAATGGACAAGCTGTTCTGCCTCTGTACTTCCTGCTTGCTTATCCCAAATAAGGCCTAGACCACCACAGATCATGACCTGGTATTCTGGGAATGATCCCGACCAGTGCCCATCAATATAAATAAATCTGCCCCCAATCCTGGGTGTTGTTTCGGTGTTTCTGCTTGCCATTGCATGACCTCAGTGAATATTTCAGATAAAAACGGTCTGCCCTATTACAAGTTATGGGAACATTGTAACAAAACTGAGAAAAAAATGACCTTTCAGATAAAATTTATGTCCGGGAGAGAGCATTTTGAAAATGGCTGCTTGGAAATGTTTCCATCGTTAGGTGATCTTATTGATGAAAACTATATAATTATGTCACTTAATAAAAACTCCCTGTAGTTAGAAAATAAACTTGGAAATTTTTCTAAACAAAGGACTTAGGAGAATTTTGGATCAGATTTTCAAAGTTATAAAAACATAAAACTCGGTGGAAACTTACTAGCTGAATGGGCACAGCTGGTGATTAGGAGTGAGCTACGAATGTGATTTAGTGGGCAGAGTGAATGACGCACTTCTATCATTTGAGGTCACTCTTATGGTGACAGTCACAAAGACTCAAACTAAATTGAACCAGACCTTGAAATTTCTGTATCCCAGAACATTTTTAAGAGTATTTAAAAATGTAATGTTTAATCACAGAGAGAATTGTGTGCATTTTTGTAATAATAATAAAAAAAACTTGCTGTCACTGCTAAGCATCTACCCAGCTAGTCTCCAAGGTCTGGTCTCTGTGTTCCCTGAGCTAATTAATGTCCTTGTTCTTTAAACCAGCTCAAATCAGAAGTTCTAGCACTTGCAACCAGAAGCTGCCTGAACTACCCTTTGAGCTAGTATAGCAGATTGCTTCTATCCTGAGGGCTTCACTGAAACTGGGTCCTGGGGTGTCACCAAGGGCATGCCAGGGCAGTGTGTGAAGTCCAGGAGCAATAATGTTAGCAGCACCTGGCATTTTTGAGTGACCCTCCCTACCAGCTCTGGGAGAAAGGTGTAAAATCTTCTAAGCCTGCTCTAGCCCACCATCTAAAGATGACAATGGTACAAGTACAACAAACTCATTGTTACTTCCAGTGACATCTCATTTCAGCTAATGACAACCCAACTAGAACATGCTACTGTTACCCTGTTGACATGTGAGGGCAGCTCACAATGTCTCTTAAGAGATATTACCCAGTCACCCAGCAGGTAAGTCAGAGCTGGGATTTGAACCCAGGCAGTCTTGTTCTGTGCTCTGTTCTTTTTTCTTCTTTAAAGCAGCTCTGACCTACACAATTGCATGTATGTAATGAATACAACTGGATGAGTTCGGACACTTGGGAATGCTTGTGAAACCATTGCCACAGTCAAGGTAAAGAGACACAGCCCTCACCTCCAAAGTAGCCTTGTGTTTCTTTGTCTAGTTTTTTTGTTGTTAAAAGAACACAACGTTAGAACCCTTCTCTTGCCCCTCAGACTTAACCACTGCACCGCATGGTCTCTAATCCTTGTGTTCTTACTTGATAATAGGGAAGCAAACTAAATTACAGTGATTCCCCTGCTGAAAGAAATTCTGCTTACCAAGTTTTACTTGCGACAGCCCATCAAATTCATTCCATCTGGCAGTGACAACCATAATGACATCATATACTTATACTTGAGGATATGAATCTAATCTCTGGAACTTAACGTCCTGAAGAGAACAGATATCCCTGTCCCACTCTCTCAAAGGGAGAGCAGATGGCCGTTCAGAGGCTGCTCCAACGGCGCTTCAAAATTTCCCATGAAACTCTCTCCAGAAGAGGATCATGAAATGCCACCAAAGCACTCTCCACTGAGAGTGCTTTTCTTCACCTTATACAGCACTGCAAGATTAAGGCGGGAAGAGCCACGTACATGGAGAGATGGTGACCACGCAGTGCATACATAGCACAGGCACCTGGCCTGTCTCAGCTGCATCCCACATTCAGGGCCAATTTCTACCCCCAGGTATGTGGGTTTGTTATTTAACTTTCTTATACCACAGCTTCCTCGTTTGTTAAATAAGGAAAATAGTATGTATTCATAGGGGTTTTAAGAAGATAAAATTAATTATTATTCATAAAACACGCAAGATAATGCTTGCTAGGCTATATAGAAAGAAACCTTACAACTCAATAATAAGAAGATACTCAAAACTAAGCACCAGGCAGCCTGATGGCACTCGCCTGTAATCCCAACACTCTGGAGGGCTAAGGCAGTAGGCTCAAAAGGTCAAGCCCAGCCTCAGCAACTTAGTGACTTTCAAGGTATACAGAGAAGACAAAAGAAAAACCACACACAAGAGATGTCCAGTTTCGTGATTATTGGGGAGACACATGAAAATCACAAGACAACTCCATTATGCTCCAACTGGAATCATCACTACTTAAAAAAAAGAAAAGCCAACAATGTCAGGGACCATGCAGAGCAATTGGAAATTTCCTACGCTGCTGGTGGGAATTCAAAATGGAATAGGTTGGGCTGGGGATGTAGCTCAGTGGCATAAATGTCTGTCTGACAAGTACAAAGTCCTGAGTTCAATTCCCAGTACAAAAAAAAAAGTGTCAAAATGGTATAGGCACCTAGCAAAAGCATGCAGCAGTTTCTAAAGTGGAATCTTAAAAAGTAATAATAATAAAGTGGAACATTTACATATTACATGATTTAACATGCCTACTTCTAGATATTTTTATTAAATATTAAAACACAATGTGCCACCTTAGAGATCAAGTCTTTCCCACATGGACCTTTGAAGGACAGTTAGCATCCAAACTTTAGCATACACAACATGGGTAATTCTCAAATATGATATGCCTAACGAAAGAAGTCAGACACAAATCATTACATACTTTGATTCTACTTATGTGTCATTCTGGGGAAATGTGAAATTATAGGGACAGTAATTAGACTAGTGACTCCTGGGGGAAGGAAGAGGGAAAAGGCCATGAAGGAAATTTTTGGGTAATGAAAATGTTCTATATCTCTTATTTTTCAGTAGTGGAGACTGAACCCATGGTCTTTGCATTGAGCAACATCCCCAGCCTAACTCTTTCAGAAGTTTTTTTGAGCCAAGTTCTCTCCAAATTGTTGGACTTCGAGTTGTGATACTTCTGCCTCCGGCTTCCATAGTACTGGGACTACTGGTCACGAGCCACCACATCTGGCAGGAAATGTTCTGTATCTTCAGTACACATTTGTCCAAACTCATTCAACTGTGCATTTAAAAAGGTTCCATTTTATTGTATGAAAATTATATTTCAATAAACTTGGAGTTAAAAAGCAGTGCTTAGCATATTATACATGTTATAGAAACACTCAGTAAAGCAGATATTTTAAAGTATAAAAAACTCTAGAAGTTTAAACCCAAAATATTATCAAGGATTATCTCTGAGAGGGAAGATAATTGTGATTTTTTTACTTCTTTATGTTTTAGGTGTATAAAATAAGGCTTTTGTTTGAAACATGGAGATTGAAAAACTGATATTAACATTTATATGGAAATACGAAAGATCTAGAACACCCAAAACCACTTGCAAAGAAGATTAAAGCTAGAAGATCACTGTTTTCAGAACTTACCACACAGTTACAGTGATCAAGACAGTGTGGTACTAGTGTAAAGATGAAACGATCAATGGAGCAGAACTGAGTCCAGAAATAGAACCATATTTATACGAACCAATGATTTTCAACAAAGTCTCAAAGGCAGTGCAGTGCAAAACAAGGGCAACCTTTCTTGAAACAGATAATACTGGACAATTACTTACATCCATAATCAAGATAATAAAGTACCCTGTGCCTCCTCTATAAAGTGGAACCCAAAGTGGACTCTAGCTCTAAATGGAAATATCAAAGTATAAAACATCCAGAAGAAAACTTTTGTGACCTTGGAATAGGCAAAAAATTTCTTGGCTACAATACCAAAAACATGTTCCACAAAATAGCCATTTGATAAATTGAGCTTCTGGAAAAGATAATAACAGAAGAAGAAAAGAACCTTATAAAAGTAGACAACAGACTTAAGTGATCACTGATAATTGTAAATAGCTAAAATGAAAAAGACTGACCATACCAAGTGTTGGCAAGGATTTGGAAGATCTGCAAATTTCAAATACAGACAATGAGAATTTACGATTGTACAGCCATCAACCACTTTGGAAAATAGTCTGGCAATTTCTTAAGAAGTTAAACATACATATATCATGTGACCCTGCTAGTCCACTCATAAGAATTTGTTAGGGAACTAAAAGCACATGTCTGTACAAAGACTTATTCACAAATGCTCATAGCAGCTTCACCTGTAATAGCCTAAAACTGGAAACAACCCAAATGCCTATCAACAGGTGAATGAATAGGCAAATTGTGTTTTATCTATACAATGGAGTATTACTTACTGTTAAAAAGGAATTAACTATAGGTATATGCTTTAACATGGGTGATTTTTCAAGATAATTGTACTCAGAGAAAGAAGTCAAATCCCGAAAGAATATCTATTTGCTGTGTTGTTGCATTTATATAAAATTATAAAAAATGAAAACTAATCCACAGTGACAGAAAGCAGATGAGCAGTTTCCTGGGGCTGGGAGGAATGGCCACCACACCTGGATACTGATTGCTTTTTAATGACAATTTTCTAAAAGGCAGAAATGCGAGAATAAGGGCTTTGCATTATCTCATACACACATATTTTTGCAGCTAGTTGCTGTGTGCTCTGTTTGGTTAGTCATACACTACTTGGAAAGCTTTGTGATGTACAGATTATAGGTGTGTCCTTACAGCTACTTGAGTTTGGTTTTGTGGTTTGTTCTATAAAAGTCTGTGTAGCAGGCCTTTGGCCAGGAACATACTCATCTATTAAATATTGTTTCTGTGGGAAAATCAGAACTGAGTTACGTTACATTTCCATAGTTCACTCCCTCTGCCCCTAGGCTTCCTCTTTTCAAAGCCGGCTCATGTAGTGTTCCTGGATGTTCATAACAAAAAAGCAGATCATATTGCTTCCCTGTTAAATCCCTCGGTGATCTGAGCACTTAAACCTGACCTCCATCACATGATGTTCAAGGTCCCCACCTACCACGTAAGCCCGTCTCCGAGGACTCCTCCTCCTTATGCCTCTGAACCACATGTCAGGTGCTCCCCCCACTCTGAGTTTGGACTGAACCCATCCAGCTGCCAACTATGTCCTCCTCTTTCTCCTCACTGGTGCATACAGAAGTCTCCCCTCCTCCAAGATTCATTTCAAATGTCACCCTCCTGGAAGACTTCCCCGACTCTCCAGAGTCAGCACTCTCCTCGTGGCACGTGTAGCACCTTGCCCACTCCCCTGCTACACACTTACGCCACTGCACTGCGGTGATCAAGGCGCATCTCTATTTCTTCAGGCTGAAGTTCCACCTGCAGTACCAAGACCTCCCCCAGAACTAGCAGCTTACACAAGCTTGTTCATTTCTTTCTCACATCAAAGTGCCAACTGGTATGCTTGCTCAGCTCTGCATGTTATGGTTTAGATCTAAACGTCCCCACAAAGCCTCATGTGTGCAGGAGGCGATCGCATCATGGAGGGTCTTATGACTGATTTGCTGTTAGGAGGTGGGGCCTGGGTGGAGATGGGTCACTGGTGGTGTGACCTGCAAGGGAATGTTCTTGTCCTCGGCTCCTCCCCTTTATCTCTCTGCTTCCTAGCTGCCACTGCTTAGCGCCTCTCTTTCTCTGTGCCCCTCTGCCACCCTGTTTCTACCTTGGAGCCAGCCACGACCACAGACTAACACCATGAGCCGAAATAAACCTTTCCTCCCTTAAATTGTGTCAGGTATTGTGTCTTGGTGGTGGGAAAGAAGCTAAAACCCGCAACTCCATGTATCTTTTTGCTTCACCACCCCTAGGGATCTGTGTTTTGAATGGTTTATTTTCCTATGCATGGTCCAACACAGTTCTCCAATTTGTCCACATTCCAGTCATCAGGGCAAGGGAAAGAGTTAGTGTCTCCTGCCTTTCCAGGTGTGATACAAAACCCGTATTCACCAACATTCTATTCATAGCTCGTTGGCCAGAACTTAGATACAGCTGTGTAGAGCTGCAAAGGAGACTGGGAAATGCAGTTTTATTCTGGGTAACCACACGTGAGGTTGATTTAAAAGATGTGTGAATGTTTAAATGAAAAATGTAAAAAGTATAACAGTAGAAGGCATAGTGGCATTGCTCTCCCTCAAAATATTCACCCTTTCTTTGAATGTATTTATCTCATCGTTCTTGCCGCTGTCTGAAGCAGTTCTACAAGTCCTCTTTTGTATCTTTATGTGTCATCTGTGATGTTCTGAGTTGACTCAAAAACCAGCAATTTCTGTCACACAAAAGCATTACAGTGTATTCTCATCCACCCAACTCAGCAGATCTGCCACCTCTAGACTTCTAGTTCTTCCTCAAACTCAAAATGACTGTTTTGTTTTTGTTTTTTTTTTTGGCGGTACTGGGGACCGAACTCAGGACCTTGTGCTTGCTAGGCAGGCGCTTATTCCACTGAGCTATATCCCCAGCCCCCAAAATGACTGTTAAAGGTAATATTTTATATTGATTCAGGACATTGAGATAGCCATGACTGTACAACTGAAGACACTCATGAAAGAGAACTTCCAGAACTGCTTCAGAAAGAGGTAAGAATGATGGGAGAAATATGCTTAAAGCAAGGAGAATTATTTTGAGGGGAATTAATACCAGTGCATCATACTTTTTTTTTTTTTTTTTTTTTTTGCGGTACTGGGGATTGAACTCAGGACATTGTGCTTGCCAGGCAGGCACTTATTCCACTGAGCTATATCCCCAGCCCTGTATCATACATTTTTAAAAATATTTTTATTCACTGTATAGTATTTTTTTGATCACACTAAAAGTCAGGTGTCATATTTTTATGAAAGTAAAGGGGAAAATCAATTCGGGGGTACACTAGCAATCTCTGCCACAGTCTACCTCTTTAGCGTCTTCTTTCTGATATCTTCTTCTCACACACAATACACAAACACTACCTTCCAAGAGAAACCGCGTCAGGTACCACCCAACACCTCAGTCAGTCTTCATGAGGCCACCTATGGCCCGGAGACCCCCACCCACCTCCTCCAACACACCTGACAGAATACCGTGTGATGGAATCATGGAACAAGAACCACATCTGATCATTAAAAAACAACACTGACTCGGAAAATAAAACAATGCGAACTACACAAATTGCCCATCCATAACAATTATCAAATCATTCTACTTATAAAGACACCTTGTCCTTCTCTTGTCTGGGAGTAACTCTCTTGTCCACTGTCCTTCCTGGCCTCCTGCTTGGCCTTCTGGGAGGTCATTACCCTCCACAACCACGTCTGAGGCAGGAATTAAGGAACATGCCTGTCTCGGGCTTTTGGACTGTTTGTTTCTAGTCAGATCCATGTGCAGGTAACTCCAGCCAAAGGTCTTGTCTTGACAGAGTATGTCAGCCTGAAACCTCTAGCCGTATTTTTACTGGCCTCTGTGCTCTGTTATCACCAGGCCATCTGAGACAATAGGCCTGGGTGGAAAGGTAACACCCTTCGTCTGATCTTGGCTGCTGGGCGGACTCCCATTGTCTAGGAGAGAATTGTTCACTGAGAGAGCCTGAGAAAGGCTCAGGGCCATAGTCTTAACCCCTACAGAGGCTGTTTTTGCAGAGCTAACTGAAGTCCTAGCTTCCTTTTGGGACGCAGAAGCACTTGGCTTTTGTAACTCTTCAAGGCTCCAAGTTACTAGATTCTCAGTCTACTTAATAGGTGAGAGACAGAGGTGCTATCTTGTCTACCCCAGTCTACCCCAGTCTTACTCCCTTCTCTCTTGGCTTGTAGAGTGGCTGGATCTAACATGAGATCATCTCAGTTTTGTTTTGTTTTTGTTTTCTGGAATCTGCTGAAAGCAGCAAGAAGTGGTCAAGAGCACTCGCCAATTCTAAAATTCTTCTAGAATTACAAGCCCAGAGGGCAAGTAGTCTTCCTGCCAAACTCTCATACATGACACTTTCACAAAATGTTTTGCCAGAGCATAAGAATACCCACCAGCTTTCCAGTCTGCAGTATCTATGTCTGGTCCACCTACCAAGACCCTGCCGTGCATGTGAGAATCTTTTTTGATGGTACCCTACTTCCAATTTTAGCTGTCCCTCTGTCTCCATAGGGAATGGATTTCAGGATTCTCCATGGATATTGAAATCCAAGCATGCTCAAATTTTTTATATAATAGTGTGGTATCTTCATATCACCTATACATACCTTCCTATGTACTGACTACATATAATATCTAATGCAATGTAAATGCTATGTGGATACAAGACATACTGTAATTTTTAGGGAGCAAGAGGAGAAAATATCATACATGTTTGGTATAGATTTTTTTAAGAATATTTTTAATCCATGTTGATTGAATCTACAACATGGAACCCACAGACAGGCAATACTGGCTGTATTCTAAATTAGTTATGAAATAGATTCTGGCAGTGATAGCTGAGAAAGCAAACAGAACAGCAATTTGGTTTTTCTTTTTTGGCTTGAACCATCAGTATTTACTTCTTGTGGTTCTGGAGGGTGGGAAGTCCATAACCGAGGTGCTAGAGGTCTGGTGTCTAGTGAGACCTGCTTCCATGTTTGCTGATGGCTCATCATTGTATCCCTACATAACAGAGACAAAGGAACCTCTGTCATGTCTTTTTATAAGGGTCCTCATAGCATTCATGTGAGGTCTACCATGTGATTTAACCACATTTGCCTCCCCAAGATCCCCCTACACACACACGATGCCATCGCCATCTAAGTTAACTAACTGACCAAGATGGAGGCTTATTTCTCTGTCGCGAGAGTCCGACTTGGTATAATGACCCTCCTGCACAAGGGCAGCAGGGCTCTGGGTTCCCTTCATCTTGAGCTCTCCTGGGATGCTGTCTTCATCCATGCGGTTCACTATCGTTCCCCCCACAAGTGCTCATCCCAGTGAATGGAAGGGGAAAGGGCAGGAGGGGCTTGTGATCTAGAAGTTGTACATATCCCTATGGTCACCTCTGCTGTGGTCCGGCTGTGCTCTACACCCTAAATTCAAATGTGGAAACTTAATTACTTATGTGATAGGGTAGGAGGCAGGACTTCTTTAGGAGGTGATGAAGACACAGGGAGAGAGAGCCCTCATGAATGGGTGCTGTGGTCTGAATAATGTTCGTGTGCTGGAAACCTGGTTCCCTGTGTGGTGAGACTTTCAAGGGGTGGGGCTCAGTAGAAAGTAATTAGGATTTGACTCCTAATGGGGCTCTGTCCTCATGAATGGATTCATGCTGGTCCTGCAGATGGTTTGGATCTGGTAGGAGTGGTTTATTTCCTGTGAGAATGGGTTACTGTAGTCAACGGCAACAAGGAGAATAATACAGGACACATATAATTTATAAGATTATTTATAATGGTCACCTAAAGAGTCATATACAAAGAGGGTGCAGGAAATCTGTCCACACACTAGAGAACTAAAGAATCCAGCTGAGGGCCTGGATCCCACAGCAATGTCCTACATGAGTCCAGCTGAAGTCCTAGCGTCCGTAACAATGCCTCCCATGAATCCACCTCAAGGCCAAGAGCCCACGACAATGACTCATGCAGGCCTGCCCCAAAGATGTGCCCTGAGAAGGCCCCAAGGTCAGTGGTGGAAGCTAGAAAGTCTGCACCAGCGGGATGAAGGATCTGTGTCAGCAGGCTGAGGGATCTCTACTGGAGGTGAGAAGCAATGCTCTAAGTAAGAACCAGAGCTCCCGCCAAAACTACCACAGTCATCCTCAGTGACAACAAGGTCCCAAGCTTCTCCAGTGATGAGAATAGCTGAGTCTATATCAGGAAAGCCAGCATGACAAGCTTCTCCAGGACATTGAACTGTGCACCATCTTCCCCTCCGGAGCCAGGAAGCGATGCCCAAAGTAAGAACCAGAGCTCCCCCAAAATGGCTCTGTCACAGAGCCATTCTCAGTGACAACAAGGTCCCGAGCTCCTTCAGTGATGAGAACAGCCATGTTCATCAAGAAATCCAGCATGACAAGCTCCTCAAAGAGAACCAACAGCTCCTCAAAGCTTCTCTTTTCCTCTCCAGTTCGGCCTCTTATGCTGCTGGCAACAATCTTCAAGTGGGCCTCCTACACCCAGCACCATGTTGATTTAGTTCAGCTGGGTGTTACAAGTTGACCACCAGTGGTCAGTCCACTACAAGGGTTGATACAAAAAGAGGAAGTCTGGTCCTCTCTTCTTTCTTGCTTCCTGTCTTCTTATTCGACCTTTCTCTTTCATGTTTGCACCCTCCCATCCCATCCTCCATGAGGTACTCGCCAGAGCTGAGCAGATACAGGCATTATGCTCTTGAGCATCCAGAACTGTGAGATGGATAAGCCTCTTTTTCTTTATAAAATACACAGCCTCAGGTATTTTGTAATAGCAACACAAAACAGACTAAGACAACAAGGTTAGAAATCTTACTAAAGAGGTTGAAGGGAGAACCCTAATTTATTTTTTTCCCCTTTCATCTTTTCAAGAAGGTTGCATCTTCAAAGCAGACAGCAGCCCTCAGCAGACAATGAACCTGTGGGAACCTTGGACTTTTCAGCCTCCAGAACTGTAAGAAATAAACTTTTGTTGTTTATAAATTACCTGTCTCAGGTACTATATTATAGCAGCCCAGACAGACTAAGTCAACCTCCCTTTGGCTAAACTTTCATCATGTGCACTTAGTTGCAAGGAGACTGGACAATGCAGTTTGTATTCTGTCAGCTAAAACTTAGGGCTTCTTTCACTAGGGAGAAAGGATGCATGAAGATAATCAGCCATGTCTACCACACCCTGACCCCCTCTTTGAGGGGTAGAGGCAGTTGTTCCCTCTTTGTCATCCAAAGGCCCAGCTCTTGTGCCCAACAAGGTTGGTGACTATGTGTGTTCAACTTCTGTTTTCCTAAATCACGACTGCAGCCCCAGTAGACATGGGAAGTGTGGTTTGCGTTTGAAAGCTGCCTTCTTGCATGTAGCCAAGGTGCCTCTAGTATCACATTCTGCAGTTCTATGGACCCACTTTCTATGCCCCAGTGTTGGGGAGGGTTCTGAGGTAGGCATTTGCCTTTCCTGACTCAGTGTGCCCCTCTAAAGCCCCTGGTCTTCCTCATGGTCCCCAGCCCTGTGCCTGCTTCCCCTCTCTGTACTGCCTCTCTCAGCTGATGTGAGTCTCCTGCTTCCTTCTTCCGGATATACCAAGCTCCCAGGCTCTGTTCGGGAGCAGATGTGGAATCAAGCTCAGGAGAAACAAAGAGAGGGCAGGGGCAGAATGAGATGCAGAATGACTTCAAGGCATGTTCACAAATCACCTCCTCAGAAGGGACTGGTGGTTCTGAGCGGAACACCTCATCGGCAATGTTTTTCTGTTGGTCCCTACTCTGCCCCACGCTACATCTCTCCAGGTACCAGACTGCTTTTCTGTTCTCACCCACTCCTGGGTCCTCTGGCCACTGCCCAAGCTGCCCTCATGACATCACAATCCCCATCACCTTATAGTGTAGATCTCTCTCTCTCTCTCTCTCTCTCTCTCTCTCAATCTCAATCTCAACCTCTTTCCCCCAGGCTTGAATTTGCAAACCTCCTGCCTCAGCCTGCCATAACAAAACTGCACCACCACACTCAGCTTCAGCTCCTGCTTCATCTTCTGAGATGAAGCCCCTCTGGAGGCTTGCTGCATCTTCATCTTACCATTCTGGGGGCAGGGGCATGAGGAACCCTGTTTCCTATACCCTAACAATCCATTGCTGTGCTTCCTTGAGCAAAAGAACTCAAAACTGCAGAGCTGTATTCCTTTCCTGGAAGGCAGAAGAAGCTACAACCCATTTGCTGTAGTAAACCCTCACTGAGTCCCTGAAGTCGCCCTGGGGGAAGGGGAGGCACCTGAGACCTAGAGACCTTAAGCCACCTGTTCCAGCTCCAGAGTGTGTGAGGCCAGACAGGGCCACAAGCTGGATTCCAATGTCCTTGCCCTCCGGGAAGCTGCTGCATTTCAGTGGGCCATCTCTGTGGCTCTGTGATGTCTCGCTTCTTTCGGCTGGGTCCCCCGCGGCTCCGTGAGGGCATACTCTCCTGCCAGCCGTGCCCAGGTCAAACTGCTTGCAGGACGCTCCCCTCGGGCGCACCCTGCCTAACAGTGTGTGGAGCGCACCTGCTGGACTCAGGCTTGGATCCCCATAGGGCCCATCCTCATCCACTGACCGGGCGCGGTCAGTCCGCAGCTGGGTGGGGAGAGGCTGGCGAGGACTGGAGTTGAATAGCTGCCTTCTTCTTCGAGCACCACCCCCGACAAGCGGTCACTGATTAACCCTTCAGACCAGATAACCCCTCCTGGAGAAGAAAACATGTGCTTATCCTGGGTTGTAAAACATCAATATTGACTTCTCAGCTACAAAGCCAAAGAAAGGGAGGCGGTGCTGCAAGGCAGGCTTGCCTGAACCTCTCCTGCGACACCCAGAGGACCTGTGATCTTGCCGCCCCAGCCTCCGGCTCTCTTCCCTGTGAGAACACGGGGGGCCAGACCTCAGCATCTGAAGAAGCCAGATTCCCCCGCCCCTTCCACTTCAGGGTCCTTCCTGAGCCTGGCTGGGGGTCACCCTGTCATCCTCTGCTGCTGGGGCCCCTTCCCTCCACGTACCCAGTGCAGCAGGTAGCAGAGCCACAGGCCCAGGCTCTGGGCTCAGCCTCCTCTCTGCTCTTCCTTAACTCTGGGACTTGGATGAGGGATCACTTGTGCTTCAGTTTTCTCACTTGTAAAGCGCCATGGCACCAGCACCAGCACAGGCTCTGAAAGCACACGAGAGGAAGCCACTCGCGCTCAGCAGCCAGTGCTCCTGTGCACAGTCTGTGGTGTGATCAGCACACATGGTGAATGTTTACGCTGCCACAGTGTATTACGGCACAGGACACACTGCATGAACCTCCCTGGCCGCCACCCCCACAGCAGCACAATCACTGTATTTTTGATCACACCCCATAAAGACAGGACAGAGGACTTCCAGAACTGCTTTCAGCAAGTAGCAAGAAGGGTGGGATGCAGTGTGTTTGAAGTGAGAAGGAGTTTTCTGAGGGAACTTAATGGCTGTGTCTTTTACTGGAATAAATTTTAAAAGTTGTGAACAGGTACCGTATTTACCGGCCCCACCCCTTATTCATCTCTCTCTCTCCCCATCCACCTCTCGTCTGGTCCACACATGACTGTGTATCCTCTTCCTGGCTCCTGTCCAAGCTCCACTGATGTAGCTCTGGGATGGGCCGTGCCATGCTCACCCAGGCCAGAAGCCGGGGCCAGGGTTTGCATCCTTCTGGCCCAGGATGAGTCAACCCCCACTCGCCCACTCTTCCCGTGGGGGACTTGTGGCCACCGCTGCTCCGGGTGGGACCTCTGGAAGGACACTCAACTATGTACTCCTCAGAGAGCCTCACACCTCCTCCCCGGGGTCTGTATTCTACCCCCCACCTTCCTCTTTGGGAAGAAGAGCTTTTTTTGGCTTCTCCCTGTCCTGGAGAGGCATAGCATGGGACATGCCCTACACTGAATTTGCAGCCATGCTGGGCACTTCCCACAGCTCTTGCTGGGCTCAGGGAGTGCAAGAAGGCACTGGAATTGCCTTGATCCTCACCTAGGCCAGCACCCTCCACTCCCCTGGCTTTTCCTCCTCCCCTGCCCCAGGTGAGCCCCACCTAAGCCTCACCTCATGGTGCGAGAGGCCAAGGCCCCAGCTTCTAGCAGCTTCCCCTGGGCTGGCCAGAGGGGTTCAGTCCCTGGCACCTGGTCAATGATTAACACTGAGCAAACTCGAGCCACAGCCAGGCCTCCCAGCAGGATGAGGAGCAGACAAAGGCCCTCCTGTCCAGCTGGGCTTCCATCTTGGTGGGAGGTTCCTGAGTTTGGTCAATTCAGGGTGACAAACACCCCATCCCCAGCAGGGAGCCGGGGGGAAGTAGATTCTGGAGGGGGAGGATAGAGGAGCGTTTGGCCTCAGGCTCGTTGCTAAGCTGCAGCTTCATGTGTTGGGCATGCCTGAGAGGGTGTCCTGCTGAGGAGGTCCCCAGGCCGAGCTGCTTCTGCACCCACCTGCTTCAGGGCTGATGTGGGGGTGGCTGTCTGCCTCTGAGCAAAGCTCCCAGCCCCTCCTTCCTTCTTTCCTCTGTGCAGCCCTGCCTTCCCAAACCTACAGTGTCTCTCTGTGCCAGCCCCATGTCCTCTAGCATCGCTCCGTCCCTTAGATCTTCCACCGTGTCTCACTGCCTGTCCTGGAAATGTCCCTGTAATCCGGAAGCCCTTCATCTCACTCCATCCTTGTCTCCTTCCTCCCCTACGAGTCCTCCAGGAGGCTGCCCTGATCCCATCCCTTGGCACCTCTATCCAAACCGATGCCTTTGGACAGCTTTACCTCACAGAGGCTTGCATTGCAGCTCTGTGGATGGAGCCAGGACTCCCACCCCCGACCATGCCCAAGGAGCCCTCTTGGGAGGTTGTTCAGCAGTGTCCCTCAGCCACACACCGGGCAAGGAGTTTCCCATGGCTTCTCTGGTACAAAGAATGCAAAATATAAATAAAGAGAAAGGTAAAAGACAAAGAATAAGAAACGTGGAGGTAGATCTTTTGCAAATGGGAACAGGACCCAGAGATGGCGGGAGCGGAGAGGGAGGAGAGGGAAAGGCAGGCAGAAAGAATTAAGCTGTGTTAAGTACAGGTACCAGTTCCCCTTGATACTTCCCACTGTATTACAGAACAGCACCTCAGTAGACAATTCTGCGTCAGTGAGAAAGTTCCAGGTACACAGCAGAGCTTCCGAAGCTGTCTTTCCCCGTCTTGGCCTCCAGTCAGCTGGCTGCTCAAGATGGCCAAACACCCTTCATCACCATCTCCTCCTTCTCCCAGCTACCCCTGCTTTGGGAGCAGACAGGACATTTCTGGACCCAGCCTTGGGCATAGTCCCTGGCACCTCCTGGGACTGCCACCTCCCTCTTCGTTGTAGCAGGCCTGCCCCCTAGCTGCCAGGTTTCAGGGCCAGCCCCTCCTGTCCCCTCAGGTGCCCACTCGCCTCTGCCCTCGTTCACCCTTCCTCCTGTCACTGCCTTCAGCACCAGCCTACCTATCCCTGCCCAGGCTCACACTGCACAAGCTCCACACCATCTTTCTGCTCCACACCAACTCCCCAAAAGTTCAAATTGAACCCACTCTTTCTGGAAATTCTGTGTGGAGCATGCCTCCATCCTCAGGCAGACAGAGTGACATGCTGCCTTTTAAAAAGCTGAAATGGAATTAGGGTGTAGGGACCCCAAACGCCCTGCACCCTCGCCCTGAAGGGAGGAATGGGTGGCCACTTGGGTGCCACCACTGTGCTACGGATAGCCCTGCTGAGGCCGCTTTGCCTCCTTAGTCCCCTCATTCACCAATGCAGAGGCTAAAGCCTGCGGCTGCTCTCCTCAGAAAGTCCAGGGGTGGGCAGGCTGGCGGCAGCGTCCTCTAGCACCTCCGAGCTGCCGCTACACACCCAGTCGGACCTCTCCCTTCCTCCCCTCCCCTCCCTTCTCTTACAGGCCCTTCTGCCCCTAAGACTCCACCTAGGCTGTGGGTCCCTTTGGATTTTCCCTAGGTGGCGCCCTTCAGCCCTCGTCTGCTCCTTCCAGGGCTCCCTCTGCGCTGGGCATCCCCTCCCTCTGCCTTCTGCTGCCCGTGGTCGGACACCGCTGGACCCTCACGTTGTCTGGACTAAAGACAAGCGAGTAGGAGGTGCAGGCGTGTTTGTGGGTGCTGGCAGCAGTTCACTGATGTTGACCTTCACCCCTTGACATCGGTGAACATCTCTGGTCACTTATGAATCCCCCTTCCTACCCGCTAGGGGTGCAGAGCATCTCCTCAAGGCAGCAGTGGGAGCACGCATTTAGGGGCTGGGGGCTGCTCAGAGATGACCCCCACAGGGATACCTCACTGCCAAACATGTCCCCCTGGGCTGGACCAAGAGCTCCCTTATCCCGCGACATGGCCTCCAGGGGAGCCAGTGCTCCTGACCCTCGCCCTGAACCCCAGCTGAGAGCAGGAGCGAAGGAGTGGGCTCAGGGCGAGGGGACAGAGAGGAGAGGTGGGAGGGTCTGGGTGAAGCTGACACGTGTGCAAGAGGAGGGGAGCGGGTAGGGCAAGCTGAGGTGGAAAACTTCTCTAGCACTGCAGGGAGTTTCCAAGCCCCAACACCAATCCCAGCAGGATGGCGCCACCTGCTGTGGGGAGGGAGCAGCGCAGGGGTAGAGGGAATAAGTCACACTTCTGGAATCACAGCTGATTTGGGGCTACAGGACATGGACTTGGTGTGGGTCATCCCACAGCAGCCCCGCCACCTCTCGATGGCCAGAGGGCCAGATGGCCAGCTCCCCCTCCCCCTCTGCTGGCAGTTGCACACCAGGCCAGGGACCTGGAGGCCGGCGCAGGCCTCTCCTTTGGGGCTGGACTTCACCAGGCTCAGTGCGCCCAGCTCAGCGCCCCTCCCACACTGCTTCTGTCCACAGCCTCCTGCATGATCACCACCCTGCTTCTCAGGGCTCCCTCGACTCCCCTGGTGCTCCAGGAAAGCCAGGTGCCCAGGCCACGAGAGCTGCTCTGGGAGCAGCCTAGGTCGGGGCTTGGCCAGGCCAGCTGCTGGGGCAAGAGTTCTTCTGGGGGGTTGGCTCAGTCTGGGACCTGGATTAGCCGAGCTGGGTAGAGCTGGCCAGAACTGGGCTGTCTCTCAGGTTACCCGGGGACTGCTCACTCTCACGACCTCTCATTGTTGTCCCTCATACCTGCTTACCCTCTGCTCTACACCTCTCCTCACAAATGCGGCCTTCCCAGAGTTCTCCTTACTGCTCTGGCATCTCACAAAGCCCCGCCAGCAGCCTCCTACACATCCCTGCATGGTCTTGCTGTTTGCTCCTGGAATCCAAGTCACCCTGCCCCTCCTGTCCTCACAGCTGCCCCTCGGGCCTTCCCATATTCTCCTGGGTACCTGCTTCCCACTGGCCACCACAGGGCCAGGAAACCCCACCCCTGCCTCTGTTGCTTCTCCACTTTTGGTAGAAGCTGCTCAGACCTCGCCTCAAGGCCACCCGAGCCCTGTCCTCCTGAGCTCCCTGTGAGGAAACGGAGTCCTCCCCTCTAGGTCCACGCTCACCACCCTTTACGGGTGTTGCCTCCAGGCCCAGATCCTCCACAATAACTGCGATCTTGCTGAGGACGAGGATCTGGGCTTGGTCTCTGTAGTCCCAGACCCCAGTGGGCAATGCAGAAATGAAGGAATGAAGAAATGAATGAAAGAATCATTAAGAAATCAGTGGCCTGGGTTGATAGCCGAGAAAAATGGCATGCTGGCCAAGCAGGGGACTGAGTGGCCCAGTCCTAGATTTCCCGCTCTCTTCCTTCTTGAGTTTTATCCCCGCTGGACCACTGCCTTCCTAGCCTTGCTTTGGAATCCCTCAGGCCAGCACAGTTCCCTAGCAGCCCCTCCAGGCTCTGTTACCACCTACTCCACACACTCCTGTTGCCAGTTCCCAAAGGGTTCCTCATCTTCCAGTCTGCAGGCACCAGGCCTCCTCCGGCAGGAAGCCTCCCCTCCCCCACAGGACCGTGGGCAGGGCTGTTCCACCCATGCTCAGAAAGCCACCCTAGCTGCCTGGCTCTCTCTGTCCCCAGAAAGTTCATGTCACTTTGCTCAGGCCTCGCAGGCTGTGGTGTTTGTGGGGGGCGTTTCTTCCAACCAGCAATACCATGACCTTTGCGTGAGCATGGACTCTGTGGGGAAGGGCGGTTTTCAGGCTGGGTTGTCACAGATCAAGGCCTCTGCCTTGTTCATTCAGATGCCTTACCTAGAGGAAGCCACGGACCCTACAGAGGGTCCCCGTGCTGAGAATCAGGGTCCACATCCAATTTTCAGATGCCTGCAGCCCCAGAGACACCTGGACCACAGTCTCATGAGGGACCCTGAGTAGAACCCCCAGCACGTGTTCACTAATTCCTGACCCGAAGGAAGAGTGTGAGGTAGTATGCACTTGTTTTTAGCTGTTGAGTTTTGGAGGAACTGATTATGCCACAACAGATAGTTAATGCAGAATTTGGTGGTGTTTACCATTGCCAATTCCTCACCAAAAAGCAAAGCCCACTGTGCCTCAGAGAAGGGTCTGATGCCTGGAATGGAAAATGATGCCCAGGTGGACTTGTAGACATGGATGAAGCAGGGCTGAAAACCCTATAACTCAGATGGGTAAAACCAGCATCTTTTAAATTTTTTCTTGAAGCGCTCTCCTCAGGATCTCATAGCTCATTCCTGCTGTTTAACAGGCAAAACCACAAGTGAATGCGTGAGCAACCGGTTGAATGAGTGGAACAGTGAGCAAATAGAAAAAACGCAACAGAACGACTCTTTGACTTGCTTACCGTAGGTACTCCAGTTTTGCATGTTTAAGTCATTCTCCTTTGGGTAAAATGCTCTGCTTTCCGGGGCTTTCTCTTTTTTTTTTTTTTTTTTTTGCGGTACTGGGGATGGAACTCAGGACCCTGCGCTTGCTAGGCAAGCGCTTATTCCACTGAGCTATATCCCCAGCCCCTTGGGGCTTTCTCATCCTTCTCTTTTTCCTAGCCAAGAAAATATCCTACTGCAGGAAACCATTTGTGGAACCCACCACAGTAGGAAGAGAGGTCCAGGGTCAGAGAGGACTCTTCTTTGTTCTGCCCCCAGGATGGGACAGGGCTGGTCCAGCCTGGCCCCGGTGTCTCTGGTGGTGTGTGTGTGAATTCCTGCTAAAGTTTGTATTCCCCACGCATGGCTGGGGTACAGATCCTGTCTCTATGGCCTTGATTCCTCCCCATGTCTGGGACTAAGAGCCACCCAGCCACATTGCCCCCACCACACAAGAAAAGTTACAGTTCTGTGAAGCCCCTTCCTAAACCCCGGAGTCCACCAATTTTAAATGACTGCTTGGCTGGCAGTGCAGGCATTGTGTGGCCTTATCCTGAATCGCTGCGGTGCTGAGGGGTTCCCCAAACCTCCCATAGTTATAACCCGAAAGTCCAGTGCCACCAAACGGGTAGGTTTTACCCACTGCTGATTGAGAACTCTTGCTGGGGTGAGGGATTGAGCTGAATTTTGCTTCTCTCCTCCTTGGGGCCTACTGCTGTCAGTAGCGGCTTCTCACACCACAGCCCGCTCCATGCCTCTGGAAGATGCATGCTGAGCCCACAGAGCGCTGCAGGAGCTGGTGGGAATCACTTTATTCCTTTACAAATGCTGTCTCACACCACATGTAAACTCACAGCTCACAGCTCAGAGCTCACAGCTCACAGCTCAGAGCTCACGGCTCACAGCTCAGAGCTCACGGCTCACAGCTCACATTTGCATGTGGAGACTCCTGGGAAAGCTGCTACCAAGGGCCCTGGGGAGCGAAGGTACTGTCCACAAACCCACTGGGCTTGACTCAGGGCCTTGCAGACTTGTCTGAGGAGAACCCTCTTCTGGATGCCTCTGGTTCACTGTCAAGGTTATTTCCCTGACCCCATTTCTCCAGGGCCCTGGGTGTGAGGCAAAGAGGAGGAAACTCCAGCTCTGGTCAGACCTTCCTCAAGATTCAAAGCTGGAGATGCCACAGGTAGGCTGCCTCCTGCCCTGCAGGGCTCTTGGGCAGTGAGGGTCGGAGTGGGAGACCCAGCTCTGCCATCTGCTAGGCCCGGTCAGCTGCTGCCGGACTCCTCTGACTGATTTGCTGGCTCCACCCCTTCCTCAGAGCACCGACCTCTTCCCCCAGCCCTGTGTCCATGGGTCCCCCGGCCCAGCTGTGATTTCTCACCTCCTCCTGTCCACCCGTGGCCTTGCACAGCACTCACCCACTCCTACTAGCTGGGCCTGGTCGTCGGTGGACAGTGGGCTCCACGGGTCCAGTCCCCTTCGTGTACTCCAGGTGCCCACAAGACACCTGTTGGCCGCAGGGATGGCTCCCTCCTCCTCGGGCCGGCCTGCCCAGCACCAGCATGTCGCTTCTGCTGCGGCCAGGCCTGGCTCGCACTTGCTCTTTGGAGGGCCTGTCCCACGTCTCAGCATTCACCGCCCACCTGGGCCCCTTCCCCAGGGAGAGGTCCTGAGTCAGAGCCACTTATGCCCTCTCCTCGGTCCTCCAGAACCTGCTTTGAGTTTCTTCCCCGTGCGCCTGTCACCCTTCACCACCTCTGTAGACTCCCGTCCCTTGCCTGGACCATCGCAGTGATCTCCTGACTGCCCCCTGGCCTTGCCCCGCCTAGTCTACTGTGAGCACCAGAGTCTACTTTGTGCTTCAAGATGGCAGTCAGTGTATTTCTCTCTACTCAGAACTCCACTGCTTCCCACTCCAGGTGAAAGCTAAACCCCACAGCGGCCTCTGACACCTCCCTGTCCTTGTCCCCTTGCCCTGGGGTCTGCACTCCTGTTCTCCCTTTCCTTCTCTGCCTCAGTGCCACCTGCCTCCTCGATGCTCCTCAGCACTGCCAGCACCTCCTGCCTCCGGGCCTTTGCACATTCCCCAAATTCCCATTCTCCTCCTCCTCACCAAGTTTTGGCTATAGTCTCCCCTCTCAGTGGAGCCCACCCTTCCTGCGCTGGGGCCCTACACTCCCCCCACTCCCTGTCTCCTCCTCTCTTTCTGCACCCATCACCTTCCAGACATACTATTGAATTCATTTTTAAATTAATTAATTAAGTAAGTAAGCAATCTACCTACCCTGCTATCCTGGGGATAGAACCCAGGATTTCACACCCGCAAAGCATTCACTCTGCCCCTGTACTCCAGCTCCAGGCCTGTTTTTATTTTTTCCTGTCAAAATTATATATTCTGTATTTCTGTATTGAGGGAAGAAGTAGAAAAGAAACCAGCCCCTACACCGAGTCATATTCAGTGGCAGCTTCTTGTTCCATAGACTCAAGGAAATAAAAGCCACTCAGGAAAATGCAGATGTCCTTGCTTTGGGTGGCAGAGGCCTGGAGTGAAGTGTGACGTCTTTACACCCTCCCCCTCACCCAGGACCGCGTCCTGGTGCCCTGGGCTGAGGAAAGCACCACTTCCACCCCTGCCTTTCAGCAGCCAGGTACTGGGAAAGAACAGTTCTAAAGTTGTCAGGCACAATCTTTGCTACTTTGTCTGCTGACAAGCGCAAGAGCCTGGGACAGAGCTGGCTCACCGGGCACATCTGGCAGTGAAGGAGCCCAGCAGTCTACCCGGAGTCCTTCTGTGCTCTAATGCAGGCACCCTCTGCAGTCAGCAGGGTCTTGGAGACTAAGTACGTGCCCTTGTCACCTCTGCATGCTCAGGTCTGAGCTCACTGTCCTGGCCACAGTGAGCATGTATGAACCATCTATTGAATGAATGAATGAATGAATGAATGAAGAGGCCCTACTCCACTGGCTGAGAAAAGATTCTGGTGTCTGGGCCAATCAGATCAGCTCCACACAAATGATACTGTCGCTGACCAGTTCCTTCTCCTCCTCTTCCTGTCCCTTTGGGTCCCCACTGGCGGTTGCTTTAGAAGGAGCTGACATTAATCTGTACTCAGGGAGGTTGCCTGAATCCTGCCCAGGACCTAGTGCTTTCCAGAAGAGTAAGACCCTGACCAGACGCCACCCCCAGCCCCAGGCCTGAGGCAAAGTGGGGAAATGCAGTGGGGGCACGAGAAGGTGCAGGGGCGTCTGGGGCAGCTCCAGGTGTGCAACCAGCCTGGGATGCAGCGCTGGTGGCCCTGCAGAGGCAGCCTCACCCCTCCTGGTTGTCCTCCTAAGGACGGGGTCAGGGGCTTGGCCGGGGCTGTGAAGCTGCGGCAGCGGGACCTTTCTCTGTCCCTTTGCTGCCCCTGTTCCTGGCTCCTTCAGGCCCTTGGGGGCTCCTAGAGGGTGACAGGGTCAAAGGGGGCTCAGCTTCCCAGGCTCTGGCCACACCCAGCCTGGGCTTTGGGGGTTCCAGGCCATTTCTGTAATGACAGTCACGTGTTTCTACATGTAATCCGAGCCCCTTAACACAGCATGAGTCTGCACCCCAGCTCTGGAGCCACATCTGCTTCTCATTTCCGCCCCAGGAAAACGGCCCAGTTTCCATGCGCGCTGGCCCAAGCCAAGGCCCTAGCCTCAAGCCGTCCTGTGGCCAGCCCCACCCAGCTCCGAGGCTCAGTGGGGTGGAGGTGGGGTACAGCTCAGAGCATCAGAGCAAACAGTGTGTGAGTGGGGCCCTGCCAGGGCCGGAAGCTTGAGTTCTTTCTTTGGCTGGCTTTGTCAATTTCTTACCATGTATTCTTGGGGGAGTCCCTTAATCTTTCTGAGCCTCAGTTTTGTCATCAGCAAAATGGGTTGCTCTAGTGAAGGCGATACTATTGGGATTTGGAGACCGAGATAGCTCTGTGGGGATAACAAAAACACTTTCCCCAACCCTGGACTGAAAAGCGTGTGACCCCTGAAGTTGGCATTTGTTAGGAAGGTGGAGGGCGAACTACAGCCACTGTCCTACCTGAGCAGTGGCCCAGGCCCTCTCCTGAGTAGTTTGGGCCTGACTCCTTATGTTGGGTAGGTCTAACTGCGACCTAGGTCCTTTGTTCCCCACCATTTACCAAGCACAAGTGTGTGTCAGGCCCGAAAGCAGAGTGATAAACCTCTGAAACTCCCTTGGTGGGAAGGGCCCATATGTAAGCAGATCAGTACCTACCGCCTTGCCCGTCAGATGGGACGGCAACATGCACGAGTGAAGCCGAAGCCAGAGGAACGCGCTCTATTTCTATTCTTTTACTAGAAGCCTTTAGTTTTTAGGACAGGTTCTTTATTCGTACATATTTGGAGGATATAATGTGTACCTTCCTTGTGAGAAGTTGGTGCATAACACATCATAACTCCTGTCCGCCTCCCTCCCCTGCCCCTACCGCTGCAGCAACTCCGTCCTGCACCCAAGCACACTGCCTTTTGATGCTTTCTCCCCCCTCTGCATTTCCAACACCCAAACCAGGTCCCCTGCTCCTGGGGGCAGCTCATCAGTGACCCCCACAGAGGGAGGTTCAAACATGGCCTGCTCCCCTCAAGGCCCCTGGTGCTACCTCTGCCCCACAACCCTGTACCAGCCATGCCCACCACAGCTCCAGATTCCTGGCAGCAGGGACCAGAGCCTGGGGGAGGCGAGGGTGCTGGTGGCAACCAAGGGGAAGTGCCAGAGGAGAGCACACCTCCCCAGGCCGGCGTGGCTCTTCACCCTGCTAATGTGTCCCCTGCTCCATAAGACAGGTACGATCTCTCTTCCCACTCTATAGATGAGAAGCCTGAGGCTCAGAGAGGCCCTGCACTTTGCTCAAGGACAGGGAACCAGGAGGTGTAAAATCACATCTTCCTGGCTCCATGGTCCGGGTCCTTCTACCCACATGACACCACTCTAGTATTTTAGTTAAAATTTTCATCCTGTCATTTACTAGGAACGCCACCGAGGGCAAGTTCTCCAGCTCTCCGTGCCCTCAGCTTCTCAAAGACGTTCCTTGAATAAATCAACTTTGCTGGGGAATAATTCGCATACAATAAACAGTACAGATTTTCAGTACACAGTTGATGGATTTTGATAAAAATACTGTATCCTAGAGCAACTGGATGGTCGTCACCCTCACTCCAGGAAGTCCCTTGTCCTGTGCATGGTTTCCCCTTGTGAAAGATGCAAACAGGACTCTCAGCCTCGGGGTGTTAGGGACAGGGAGTGAGATCACCCAGGTAGGGTCCTTGCAGGGACCCAGGCTGAAGCCAGCACCAGGCAGACGTGCACTGGTGTGGCTGCCTTGCCGCCCTGTCCCTCTCCTTGGCCAGGGCAGGGCCCGTGGCGTGTGAGGGAAGACGCGAAGATAAGATGAAAGTCCTGGGGCGGGAAGGGGTGGCAGGGGGCTTGCTGGCCTCCAGGGAAACACAGAGTATTAAGGATAGACGCGGCCCTAGTGTTTGTGCCACGCTTGCCCCGGAGCTGGGTCCTCTGTTCTGCTGAGACCGCTGAAGGTTAAGGCCCCTCACTGGTGTCGAGGCTGGCTTCGTGGTTGGTGACTAGTGCAGCCACACGGGGCCCATTAGTCAGACGGATCACACGCTTAGATTTAGTATTCTGATATCACTGTTATTAAAACCTTAATAATTTCTAAACAAGAGGCCTTGGATTTTCACTGGGAGCTGGGCCCCACAGCTTACGTAGCCCATGGCAAATGTGAGCAAGCGGATGCTATCGCCTCCCCCTCCTACCACATGCTTCCTTGCATTCGCCCCCTCTCTGAAACCTCCTTATAGCAGGCCACCAGGAGGGCCTGTGTCACACAGGGCCCTCTGCCACCAGGAGGCACCAAGAGAACCTGGAAAACCCCTGGAGACAGCTCCTGCTGCCAGGGCCTGCTGGCCAGGCCACCCAAATTCCCATCCTCTGACCGTCCTCTCCAGCTGCCTCCACCCAGCCCCACAGCTCAAGTGCAAAACCACTGCTGGGCTATGGCCAAGGGGGTTTGGGTTTCAACACACTCGACTTCCCACGCCTAGGCCAGGGCATGGAGCTGCTGGCCAGAGACCCAGCTGGAAGGCAGAACAGGGTGGGCTCCAGTGCTTTCCCAGCTTCCTACGTTCCCCTAAATGCTCTCTCTCTTGAGCCTCAGTTTCCCCTCTATGCAATGGGACAGGATTCAGTCAGGCTCAGGCAGATGCCGAGAATGCAGAGAAGGTAGGCCTCAGAGGCCAGTGCGCAGGAAGCGATCCCAGAACTTCATGTGCCAAAATGCTAGCCGTGTGCGGCTATTTAAGTATAAATGCATTTAAACGAATTAAATGAAGAAAATGAACCTTTTCATTCCTCTAGTCACATCTCAAGTTTGCTGCCATGTTGCATAGGCCGGGTAGAGAGCATTGCCATCTATGCAGAAAGTTCTCTTGAGATGTGGCCTGGGATGGGAAAAACAAGGGACTGGGGTAACTTTACTGTCCTCAGGCAGGAGGTGGGCGAGAGGTTCTCTGGAGGAAAAGCATTTACAAAATGCTTCTGGTCCTTTCCCAGCTGAGGAGACTGAGGAGCCCGGAATGGGCACACCTGACTCCCGGGTGGAAAGCAGGCTTCCTGGGTTCCTGTCTGAGAGTCGAGTGATGTTGTGGGAGTCTCTAGGAGCGGGGAGGTGGCTTCCTAGCAAAGGCCTCTCCAGGAGCATTTCCAAATGGGAAACATCTCTTTTCCTTCCATGTAGAGAGTCATATACCCTCTCCTCTGGGCCTCAGGAGCCTGGCAGGCTTCAGGACATCGGCTCTCAAACTTCAGCCCACATTTGAATTGCTGGTTAGAGCTCAGCTACAGGAAAGACTCTAAACAGGTTCACCTTTATGTAGTTTATAAGCCAGGTCAAAATATAGATATGTGGATTCTGTTCGGTGTAGGGTTCTTTATTGTTTGGGCCTGTCTGGGTCAGATGACCGAGAAGTGCTAGGCTGGCTTCATCTGGCTACATTAAAAAGGGACACCGAGCAGAGAGGGTGACATGGAGGTCTGAGGAAGGACTGAAGCCAGGGAAGACAAGCAGGAGGAGGCAAGGCTCTTGTGCGGATGTCTTTCCAGGCATTATCTCATCTGCTCTTAACTGTCTTGTAAATGGGTAAGATTGTGGCCTCAAGAGGTTCACAACTACAGCCTGGAGTGGTGGGTAGTGGCCCAACCTGTAATCTCAGCACTCTGGAGGCTGAGGCAGGAGGATGATCGAGAGTTTGAGGCCAGCCTGGACTTCATAGTGAGTTCAAGGCCAGCCTGAACCACATGGTGAGACTCGCTCTTACAAAAAAAACCACAAGAGGTTCCATGACCTCCTGACAGACCACAGTCACCGGGGAATCCGACAGGACTTTGTTTCTTTTTCCTTCCCTCTCTGCGACTCAACACTCTCAGGGGGAATGAGCCTGGAAAGCAGGGAAAGCTCCACACTGTGAATACACTTTTTTTGTCTTCTGGGCTCCCTTGGTTTTGACAGGAAGCTTGACTGACTGTGGGTGGCGGAGGCGCAGTGTTCAGTGGTGCTTTTCAGGCCTGTATGTTATAAACACCAGCGGGCCCTCAGTGGCCCCCTCAGCCCCTCAGCCCCACACGCAGCTGGAACATGGGAGACTTCCCGCCAGCCCTCCTCCCCGCCTCCCCTCCAGCCAGCACCACCCATGGTACATCTGGGAAGGGTGGGGAATATCGGCTACATCTTGGGTTGGGAAACCAGAGATGAGCGAAACTCTCCTTTTCTTAGGACAAGGGTTGTTTGCAGCACTAAGGAAACCATAACCATATGGCCAGCGACAAAGGCTCTAGAATGGCCGTGTACGTACAGGTAAGAGAATAGAGGCCCCCTCTGGACACCCTCCACTCTCCCTCACCAGGGCCCTGGGAGGCAGGTATGGTCCCGTTTTACAGATGGCCAAAGAAATGAAATGAGCACATGGTTGCCTGTGACCTCTTCTGAGAGCCAGCCTTGGCCACCACACTTCCCACAGGCTGGCTTTGGCAGCCCCCACCGCTCCCCATAGGCAACTCCCTACCTCTCGCTGAGGCCCAGGAGCAGAGCTGAGTTAGAATTTCCTGCCCTTCTGACAATCTGTGTGCATAAAACAAGCCTTATTTTAACCACTGTGGAAGGTATCTCCCCTGGCCCCTTCCTCTGGCTTCATTAAGCTGCCTAATCTGAAGCAGGATAAATTTTCAGCATTTAACTACCTGATTAGGAACATGTCCCCAGTTCCTGTCCCTGCCCTGCTGGGAAGCATATTTCTCAAAGGGTTAATTAACAGCTTTCACACAAGCCACATTTAGCCACAAACACAAAGCCACACACATAAATAACGTCTAGAGCGGAAGAAGAGGTGCAGATGGTTTGTGACTTTGCTGTCCAGAGTTTTCTAAACCGGCGTGAACCACGTCCTGTCGGGGCCCAGGATCATGAGTCAGGGTCAGGCTTCAAGGTGGGCCAGGCCGAAGGCACTGGTGGCCAGCTCTCAGCTCTGGTGAAAGAAAATCTCAGAGGAAAACAGAGCCCTGGGCCAAGCAGAGAAGGAGAAAGGAGGGGCAGCCTGGGGAATGGGCCTGCTGACTGACCAGGAACCAGGCAGAACCGTGCTACAGAATGGGTCCCAGCTCCATGCTTAGGGCTGCCAAATTTACCACCCGGTGCTCCACAGGGAACTCCGACCCTGGGCCTGGATCTCGCGCTGGGAAACCCCAGGCCTAAGGAAGGAGGGAAATCTGGCCTGGGAGGGCCCAGAAAGTTCTGGAAGTGGCCCAATGGCACACCCCCTGCCATGTGCTGCCTCTTTTGTGCGTAAGGCCTTAGCCCACCTCCCACAGTCGTGGGACACATTGGAAATGCTACCCCGGACGCCAACAGGAACGTATGGTTCACAGCACAGAGATCAGCTCTGTTGGGGAGTTGGGGGCAACACCTCTCTGAAGCCGAAAAGGAAGAAAATAAAAGCTAAAAAACAGGGAGGGTGTGATGCAAATGCACACCGACGTCAGCGAAAATGGGAGACAAGGGAAAAGTGAGAAAGTTCCCGTCACTCGTCCTTTCAAGCTCTCTTGATTTCTGTGGCTCCCCTACATGTGTTCCCCACAGGCCTCAAGAGGTCCCCCAGCCTGCAGAGCCCCCACCGTCTTCACTCAGACCTTCCCTACCTGGGAGCCAGGAGGTGGGGTCTGGGGAGGGGGTCAGGAGCAACTGAGAGGATTTCCCCTCTCAGTTGGCGTGCCCCCTAGTGGCAGAGAGGAGCCCTGCTTCAGCCAACCTGGGAGGCCCCTGCTGCCTGAGGGCTGACCCAGCCTGGCACCCAGGTGGAGGATTCTCTCCCCATGCCAGGTTCAGCCCTTGGGGGTGAGAATGCAAAGAAAGATGGGGGCCAGAGGGCAGGCCTAACAGGAGGGCTCTGTGTCCAGGAGCGGCAGTTTCTCCCTGGGTACTTTTCCACAGTTTGGCTTTCCCTCTGCACACAGGTTTCACAGAGTTCAGGCAGTGGCTGCCTCCCCCCAGAGGGTTACTCTGGGCCAGTCACCTGCTCGGTGACCCTTCCTGATTCGGTTTCTGCCCCATCACTCAGCCACACCCAGCTTGCTTCTCCAAGCCCTGCACCCACCTGGGGGATGTGGCCCCTCTGAGCCTCAGGTTCCCCTGGACTCCACCAGGGCCTGGTTCTTGGGTAGTTCTCAAACCCCAAATGCACCATCACTGCTAGGTTGGGCCAACATTTCTGTTTTCTCAGAAGGATCAAAGCTCCACCCCACCCTGCCAGGAGGAAGCAGTTCTGACTCGTGCAAATATCTGCAGTCCATTTGGGATTTTACTCTGCTAAGAAATAAATACACAGCCATCTGCTGATGATGGAAATATGACTTAAGTAACTTTTTGGTTGAGGCTCCTGGGCCAGAGTCCAGCTGGAAATAAGACTTTGTATCTCAGTCTCCCTTGCACACTTTTTTCAAAAAAAAGAAAAAGAAGACGGGGGTGGGAAGGGGGATGGTTGGTGGAAACTGAAGTTCAAAATGGAGTGTTCTATATTTCTTGGCCTGGAAAAGGAAAAATAAACACCAACCAGCGCCTCCATTCAAGTGTGCGTTATCTTGCTCATCCTGGCCAAGAAGCCACTCTGCTCCCTTCTCTGACCGGGAATTACTCCCAGCAGCCCCCACGCCCACCCTTACCCTGGACAGCCAAACAATGGGCCGGTAAAGCCGCACAGCCAGGGCCTCTCCCTGTAGCCCCCAGAGGCCCTAAGATTGGGAAACACGAGGCTATTTTTAATGTGTTATTTGTCTACCAACTGCGGCTCTGTGGCCTGAGAAACAGTATCATCTGTGGGAGGCGGCATGAAGGGTTTTTTTTTTAAAACTTGCTTAGACAAAGCCACATTTTCGCAACTTTCAGAAAAATGAAAAAAGCAGCACTGTCCAAAGATGACCTCTTTCCTGGCTGGTTCTTTTGCCCCTTGGGGGATTCTCCCCGATATGCCTGAGAAGAAGCAGCCCCCTACCACACTGTGGGGCCAGCAGGGACCACAGGCTCCCAGATCCAGGGCCTGGAAAGGGAGGACAGAGAGCCAGGGAAGGGAAGGGAGAGAAAGACAGACAGAGGGAGGGTGTGAGGTGAGAGGGGCATCCTCAGCTGGAGCAGGAGATGGCGCAAGGGGACGTCCCTAGCAGAAGAGCGTGAGTAGACACACATGGGAGAAATGACTTTTCAATAGCCTTCCACACTCTCAAATCCATAGGTTGGGAAGCTTGGTGCGATTGGGGGTGGGCGGGCCCTGTGTCAGCCAGGTGGGCGGCGTGGCCAAGGCAGAGCCAGGACTCTGGGCTGGAAGAATCCGATGGGCACAGCAGATTCTTTCTGCCCCAGCACTTCCAAGAGTGTTTACTGTGAGGGCATCACCACCCCCAGGATTCAAGGTCATTCCCTGACCTTGGCCACCACAGAGGGACAGAGAAAGATGAATGGCGGAGAGAGAAGAATGAGACAGAGAAGCAGAGATGAAGGACACCGAAGCATGATGAGTAGGGCAGAGGAGCGATACACAGACAGGCCCAGGCATGGAAAGATGCTGAGAGGGGAGTGCGGGCTTCTCCCCTACACATCCCGCCCAGCCCAGGACCATCAGGACAGAAGGAGGGAGACAGAGCCAGAAGACCAGGGCAGAGGGACACTGTGGTGTTTACGGTGGATCTGCCCCAGGGGTTGGTGGAGCGCAGGCCTGGGCATGTCTGGGTGGGGCACAGGCCTTAGGGTCTCTGACTGGTCCTGGGTACTACCTTCCCGGCACTGTCCCCTGCTCTCTTCCTGGCCCCCGTGAACCAAGCAGCTCTGCTCCTCTATACTCTCCCACCACAACCTTCCTGCCGGGGAGCCAGCCAACCATGGACTGAGCGCCTCCAAACCATGAGCTGGGTTCAATCTCTCCTTTAACCTGTGAGCATCGTGTCCCAGCGACAGGAGCACTGATTAATACAACACACAGAGAGGGCACTCCCTCTCTCCCTCAGTAGCACGGCCCACCCCTGGCAGTGAGAGCACAGAGGTCCTGTAGCCACCAGCTGGGCACCCACCCGCACACAGTGATCTCCTGGGAAGTTGCCTTTGCTGCTCCCTTTCTACACACTAGCTCAGTCCACAGCGGGTGGCCAGCCTGAGCCACGCCCTGGCCTGGTGACCCTGGACGACTTTCTTTACGTCTCAGGTTTTGGATTTGGAAAATGGAGAGATAATAGCACCTTCCTCCCTTGATTATTGCAAAGATTTCTTGGCATAGTGTCAGTTTGTAAAAAGCTTTGCAAATGCCTGGCACACTGTGGGGAACTGATACATGGCGGCTTCAGTGTGTGCAGCATGTGGTCAATAAATAGCACTGCCGTCACCGGTGCTGGGGGTAGGGGTTGGGGCTGTTGAGAAAGAGCCAGCAACAGGCTCCAGGCAGAGGAGCCTGTTGAGGGACCAGGGGGAGACTTCGCCGAGCTAATGGAAGCGCTTGTCCCAAAGCTGATGGGCTTTGAGTCCATCCTGACCTCTTAAGGCACCTTGCTACTGACTGTGTCAAGGACCTCCTGAAGAATGTGAAGACCCTCTGTGCTGAGGGTTCCAGGGCTCCCCATTCTGAGGGCCGAGCCAGTCTCCTGCCGAGCCTCGGCTCTCTCACTCTCCTGTGCCCCAAGCCTCCACCACACAACAGAGATGAACAGGACTCTGAGGAGCATCCATCATCCGGGCCGCCCCAGAAGCTGGCCCTGGAAAGGAGCTGCTCTCAGCAGCTGCATAAGCAGCCACAGTACCGTTGTGAGGGGACCTGAGAGGCTGGGTCAGGAGTGGGGACAGCACCTCGCCCTTCCTCACCAGCCTTCAGCAGCACCTTTCCCACCCTGGGCTGACCCATAGCCATTTGAGGACACAGTGCAGACTCTACCTTCTCCTACGAGGGGTCTTGGCAGTCACCCCCAACTGTGCATGGAGGCTGCTCTCCGGGCAGGAAGGAGAGGAATCGAACTATGGCCGTGCTTGCCTGAATAGCTAGGAGGAGTCTCTGGGCGGTTCCCTAAGAAACTAGTAAGCAGGGTACCTTGTGGGGCGATGAGGGCACGGGGTGGGGGTGGGACTTGGACCCTACATTTTATCATACAATTCGGATTAATTACCCCAGGGAGGGTATTTTCTAGTCCCACAACTTTTCCAATTATTATAAAAAAGTGTACTAATATGACTTCTTCTGAGCATCAGTTTCTTCCCTAAATGAAAGGCAGGGCCCTGTGTTCCATCTGCCAACAAGGGCTCTGCAGGACGCCGGAGGAGCAGAGTCCAGAGAACTCAGAGGTGTGCAGAGAACCAGAAAGAGGCTGGGATAGGAAGGACAAGGACGAGGGTGAGGATGAGGAGGTGGAGATGAAAAGGAAGGGCAGGGAGAGTGGCCGGGCCGGCTCTCCCTGTCTCTCGCCCCCTCCAGAGGGACACACGGGGAGTCTCATGGAGCCATTGTCCCAGAAACCAAGCTGGGGTCAAGTGAGACTTGCCAACTGGACAGTTTCCCTGGCCTCTTTCCTTAAAGAGCCGTGGTCAAGAGGAGCCCTTCAGCCTGCCACAAATTCCAGAGGAGGTGACTACAGGGGGCTGAGGCCAGAGGTGAGACAGCGGGGGACCTGCCTGTGACCCTTGACGCCCGGCTGGGGCTGCTAGCGGCAGGAGCCCTGGGAGAACAAGGTTGTGAGCTGGATGAGCCGGCGGACAGGAAGAGGAGAGATACGGGGACGGGCGGACAACACCAGGGTGCGGCGAGTGGTTGGTCCAGACCTAGGGAAAGAAGGTAGGAAAGTCATCTCCCTTATCCTCTGGCACAGCTTTGTTTTCATTCAGACCAGGAAATTGAGGCTTACAGACTTTTGGATGATTGGACCTAGTAAGTAGAGAGACTCCAGACCCAGACAGTGTGGTTTCATCTAACCATTGTGCCATCCTACCTCCTCACTGTGACCACCTTCAGGTACACTGTGTTCATAGCAGCTGACTAGAAAGGATCGTGGCTTAGCTCACAAATCCCTGTGGGGCCAGGCACAGAAGCAGGGTCCCTTCCTCAGGAGGTTTCCACACAGGTGAGATGCCTGGGGGTCATGGGCAGCCAGGGATGGCTGAGCTTGGGAGTCCCCCAGGACCCTGTGCCCCTAAACCTTCAGGGGCCCAAGGCTGGGAGAATGAAAGCGCTTTTCATGGAATTCCAACAGGAAACCCACGAGAACATTCCTGCCCAAATGATTCCAACAGGAAAACCACAAGAACATTCTTGCTGGCGGTTCCAGCTGGGAGCTGGAGTCCGTGTTCCTTACTAAGGAGGCTGATCAGCAAGAGGGGGCTCTGAGGAGAGGACTTGTTCCACCCCAAGATAGATCTAGAGGCTCCCTGACCTCTGACCTCCTGGAACTCAGGCTCCCAGGGTAGTGGAAGGTCATTTGGTAATTGGTCTGCCCAGTTCCTAGTGTCACTGCCTATGCTCAATCCAGGACACTGCACATTCCCTTTAAATGTCCATCTGTCAGTGATGACCCCCACCCTTCCAAGGCCTCCTAATCAGTGTGAGGACCTGGGAGCAGGGGGAAATCTGCCCTTGAACTTAGTTGCCTCTGGAGACAAGTCATGAGAAGTAAACAGGGTGCCCGCCTGGCTGCCCTGTACCCAGTGCATTTCTGCTGTGTCTGACTTGAGTGATTTGGCCGGGAGAAAGTTCCTTGCAGCGGAGGAGGGTGGGGGCACTGCAGGAGAAATACCTCCAACCCAGGCATCACCGAAGCTGCCCCCACACAGGTGCCATAGCCCCTTGTTCCTGAAAGCCATCAACTAGTGGAGAGGCCAGCGAGCCAGTGGCAGCTTCATAGTGAGGAGGGAGTCACAATCAGGATTTGCCCTACAAACCAATTTTTCAAGGGCAGCAGCTTCGCCAGAAAATTGTTCAGTGCTGGCAAACTCAACTAAGGTGGGAATATTTACACCATGGAAATTGGCAAATGCAACAAACCAAGGGCCGCTTCTCCCTTAGTGAGCCAGCACTGCAGCTAGAAGAGAGGGAAGCCGAGACCAGGGTTCTCGCCTTTGTTCCACCAGGTGGCTCTAGGCCTTTGTTCCCTTCTGTCATGAGTTTTCTCAACCCCACCTACCTCAAAGGACGGCTGGGCCCAAACAAGGAACTGCAGCTGGATGTGCCTGTACAGGACAAAGCCGTGCAGAGTGATGAACAACTGCTAGTGGATTTCCTAGCAGCTTCCTGGATGTCTAATCTAATTTTAGGTGCTTGTAGTCTGAGCTGAATCGCAGCCACTGCCTTTCCTTCCTTCCTGCAGGCGCTCTATCAGCAGCCACAGGAAGTCCCTGCTGGAAGGCCCGCTGCCCTTTGTTCTTTGGCCTCCAAGTTTGCATGCATGCTCTCTGGCCAGGCCTGGTCCCCTCGGGCATTCTCTGTGAGAATCTAGCTGGTGTCCAGACTGCCCCATCCCCACCCAAGGCCATTCCCCCCTTATCCATAGCCACGCCCCTGCTTTGCTCAGTGGCCGCCTGGGATAGCTTGTCCTTGCACCGCAGGACTCCTCAGGCTGACCTCTCTGGGTTTCATCTCTGCTTGGAGGATGACATCTGATCACCAAGCTTCACAGGCCTATAACAAAGTCAGTGTATATTTCTGTAAGTAACAGACACTCTAACAGAATTAAACTACAAAAAAATTACTAGCAGCTTACTAAGAAGTCTGCAGGTAGGCAGTTCTCAAACTGCCTTTACAACTCCAAGAGGCCGGCATCTCTCAGTTTTCTCCATCTTTCCCTTATGGCTACATGATGGATGCCCTACCTCCAGGTATCACATCTTAAGATTCCTCCAGAGTCAGGGTATAGAGTGATGGTCAAGGGAGAAAGGGCTCTCTTCTGCTGCTTCTCTGATCTGATCAGAGATTTAAAAACAAAACAAAACAAGCAACAACAAAACTCTGTGTCAGAAGCTACCCCATCCCTACTCTCTACAGCTTGATGTTACCTTTGGTGAGATTGTCTACCACAGTTCCAAATAAGTACATTGACTGGTTTGGATGTCAGTCGCTCATTTGCGAAATGGGGGTTGTGGTAGTTGTCCCGTGAGGTTGTAGTAGGGGTTGAAGAGCGTCGTCCAGACCCATCATTCCCAGAGTACAACCTTCCCAGTCAGCTGGCTGGTTCAGGAGAAGATTTGTAGGCAGGGCACCATTAGTCTTGCTTAAGATCTGGTCTGTTCTCTTCCTATAGGATGTTGAACAAGGCAAAGACAGCCTGAAACTTCTGCATGCGATCAGCGACTGGTACCATTTATCTTGATAAAAAATAAATCCCAGGGGCCAGTCTGATCCCATTCATCAGAATGAGGCCTCCCAAGTTGCTCAAACCGGAGTCTTTTCCTATTTTGTTTATTCTTCTTGGTTAAAGCCCTGCCTGATCTTTGTCAGCTCTGCAAGCTGAAGTCCCTTACCATCTTCTCTTACTTTCTAATTAGAGCTTTTTCCTGTTAAAAAAAAAATTTCCAGGAACATAAGAACCTCCCCCAACTCCATCCAACCTAAGACCAAACTGCATCTGAGGAGATTTTCTAGAGCAAGCCCCTGGGTATAGTGTGAAAAAAAGGAGTTTATTCCTTCTGGAACTAAATACTCTCACTATAAGGATTCATAGAGCCCAGTAATCTCTCTTCATTGCTTATAACAATTTGTAATTATATAGGTATGATCCAAACATAAAGTGGATATTTAAATTTTATAATTGTACTTTTACCCTGAAAGACACGTTGCTATTAATCCCCCTCAAAATACTGCCATCTTTGTGGCTAGTTCCTGAAGCAGTTCTGGAAGTCCACTTTGGTGAGTATCTTTATGAGGTCTATTTAAAAGTACAGTGAATGGTATTGAATGCCGCCCATCATAAGAGCAGGCTTGGGCCTCACCTACCTGGTTCACTGGCTCTGACATCATGAGACTTCCTGTTCTTCCCCAAAGCCAAAGTGACCCTGAAAGGTAAACTTTTTAATTGATTGGAGACATCAAGGCAGCTAGGACAATGCAACTAAAGACACTGTCATTTGTCAAGGCCACAGAGAGTTGACCAAATAGGTTATGAAAGGACCCAGGGTTTGGCCAACTCGTGCAAGGAGATTGGAGGGATCTAATTGCCAATCCCTGGTTGATGCTGGTACTGCCCATGTGACCACACAGACAGCTTAGCTCTGCTTAGAAGCAGGCTTGACTTAGGGCCAGGGCCTCAGCACCTGGAGCCCAGTTGTTGAAGGCAATAGGGTAGCCCTGCCATCATCCAGGCCTCTGCTGCCTCAGCAGTACTGTGGGACAGAGTTCTGGTGCCTGTCTCCCTAGCCCCACAGACCATCCAACACATCTTCACAAGCCCGAAAGGCCATGCCTGTCCCCTGACGACCCTGTGTACTGCCCCCACACAGGTCTTCCGAATCACAGAGCAGCCCACCTTAGCCTGTCAGAAACAGACCACAGACTCTTCCTTCCCTCTTCAAGATAAGGAAAGTGCAAACCCCCAAGAACTCAAAAGCCAAGCTCTCCAGAAGGGTGAAGGGAACGGTGAGCATTTCTTCTTCTAGCTGATTTGCTTACAGCCAAGAAAGTGGACCCAAGGAGTCTGAGTTCCTCATCCAGATACCAAACCCGCCACCACGGGCATTTGCAGAGGGAGGGTGGGGTCTGAAGGCTCGGGTCTAACTGGATCACCACTTTCTGCCAGCTTGGGGACTCAACAACAGCAGAAATGCTCCATAACTGTTTGTTCAATGATTACTTATTCATCAAACTCTGTTCTCAGGGACATGAGTTAAAACTGAATCAATATTGTAAAAAGATAACCAATTGGCTTTTGTAACTGGGACAACAGGTTTTCTGCCTTCGGGGAGAACTGCGTCATGTGGTGGCATGTGATTCTCTGGCCCTTTGGTCTCTTTCCCTCCACAGTCAGCTTTGTCCTGCTAGGATCTCATCCTCGAGTTCTTAGGCTGTGGCTCCTGCAGCTGCAGGATGTCTGCATCCACATTTCTGTCTTCTTGGAGTCTCACTCAGTCTTCCCGGCATCCGTGGCTCAAATCTCAAGCAAGACTTTTATTGCACCATGGATCCATCCTAGAACCAATCACTTGGCCAAGGGGACTGTGTTCAGGGACTGGCCGCCTGGGTCACATGCTGCTGTGGGGAGGTGATGGAAAGATACCACAAGAACCTTCATAGTTGGACATGGTGGCACATGCCTGTCATCTCAATCCTCTGGGAGGATGGCAAGTTCAAGCTGACTC